>OVBX01006007.1:0-12335 GCA_900406325.1 Erucastrum elatum
TTTTTTTTTTTTTTAACCACTATTTTATTTATATAAATTATAAAAATGTATCCAAATTACAGAGAATAATAAAACAACAGACATAATTAAAATAATACAAAAATAACAAAACAAACGAACTAAATATAGATGATTCTTCATCAAAAGTCTTCCTTGTTACCAGAGAACCAATACTGCTCATGTTCTTGCGATCTTCAAATTCCAGTCGCATTACAGACATCAAATTCTTTTGTTGTATATTATTGGCCAAATCCCAGATTGGATCTATAAATATTTCCCGGATTATAATCCAATGTACTGATTCATCCGATATAAATGAAAAATGAGATTGCCAACTTTCAACGATTGTACGAATATCGCTATACAACAAAAAGAATACACCTTCAAACCTGAACCACTGATGCATCGATAATGGATGCCAGGATTTCAATGAAAGCCCATGGTGTTCCATTATTTGATACCAACTGTATTGTATCAAAAAATGGTTTCTGAATTGTTCATTCACCGCTGTGAATGATCCTCCACCGCTGACTCCAATCTCATCTCGTAGTTTCTCGGCAGGATTATCTTCCATCAATAATATGAAGATAAATAAACGATTGCGATAACGTTTAGTGAGTTTTGGTATATGAATACCCAAACTGATTTTCAAATCCCAAAGAGACTGGTCATCGAACATGGATGTGGAGACCATGCCGGAGATAACAGACGCGAAGTGGATGCAGTCCGTGCACCATCCTACTCGAATCGATCTTATAGCGGTTCCGATTTGTAACCGTAAGAGAATAATCCGTTGGTAAATCGGATCATGAAATATTTCTGGAAACATCAGTGATGAATAAATCAATATAACTGATATTGATGTAATATTCATAAAACGCTTCCAGAAAGAAAATGAAAATTGATGAAAAGAAATAGTGAATATCAATAAATTTTGGTGTGAATCTCTCATGGCTCTCTTGTTTTTTTTCATCTTCCCCATCGCTTAATACATCAAGCGTCGAGAGATTGGTTTCTGTTGTAGAAATCAGTAGTGAAGATTCATATGAGACAATATAGAGATCATCTTTTTCATGATCGCCAAATGTCGCCAAAACCAGAGAGAACAGAATCATTTTATCCGCTAAAAGTTAGAAAAGAGATCTCTCCTATCATTTGTATCCGTTAACCTGTTCAAAAAGGTTACCAGATGGTTAGACAGTTAGTAATTATTTTGATAAACAATATACAAAGAAGATAGAAAAATAACTCTAACATCAAATCAAGTTATATATTCGGAATACCAAAAAGGCATGTAGGTTAGTCGTGGTGTTTCTATATATTCGGAATAAAATCTTTTTGGAGCAATTGATAAGTCTTAAGCTAACTACTTAACCATATTATTTGTTCATGATTTTGTTAATATGGAATCAAATCTTTGTAAAAGTTCATTTGCGTAGATTGTATGAACATCAAGGTAAGATTTTGGGTGAAACTAATGTTGATTTTGTAATATATACTTTTTACGATTTAAGGTACTTTTTGTTGAGTAGTTTCTATTAATATGTGAGAGTTAATTAATTTATAATATCATGAAAAATGTTTCTCTAGTCAGATTTTATTTGTATTTGCTTAATGAAGAATTATCAAAAATGAATAGATTTAAATTTGGGATTATTGTATCTCAACGGTAACTGTATAGCAAAAGAAAGAGATTTTATTTTTTGGATTATTAAACATATTATCAAATGATAGTGATCACATAGTTTTATATTTATGAAAATATTAACAGAGTTATATAGCATTCATTAATATCGTTGGAGGTTGTGTATAAGTTTGTCCAAAAAAAAAACTTGTAAGATTTGATTAGCCCACGTAAAACTCTTTTTTTTGGTTAAACCTTATATTATTATTAAGTCTATTTTTTGGCACTTACTATTAAGTCTATAAAGATTATTAATAAGGCTATAGAACCAACATTACAAATTAAATTCAAAATTTAACTCATTACAAAGATTAACGAGAAATTCACCGCCTCATTCTTCGATGACCAGATGAAACAATTCCGGAGATGCTATCCAACCTACAGTTTGATTCAAATTGAATGTAAACCAGACTTGCAAAACTTAGGAGTGCATCTCTTAAGAATATTTTCCCCAACTTAGAAGCAAAGACTGATTTCTTCAGAGAGTAAAGGTTGAGAATGACCAACTATGAAGAAAAGATCCACGGGAGCAGATCTGATGATTTTTGATTAAACCGGAAATACACCAATGAAAAGAAAAAGTAAAACTTGAACAAACTGATCAACAAAGATCAGATTTTATTAGTATTCAGCCCAAAAGACAGATAAAGATAGACACTTTAAGAATACCTATGTTTTGGGCTGAAAAACACAACATAAATCGCCAAGTGAAGACCTAATCCGCAAGACGGATCAGTGATCGAACTATAATCACCAAAAGACAAAAAAGAGTATCTCTCACTAAAGAAGAGAGTAAGTCTGTTTTTTTTTGTTGTGCAAAACATACGAAAAGGCTTTGACTTTGTCGACCTCTTTGAATGATTAAAAAGGAGTACATTGTAACGTAGGTAGATTAATATAACTGAAGCAACGTGGCAAAAAATAACATGAAAAATCATTAAGCTCCACCACCAGGATTTCTCCGATGACAAACAGCCGTAGCCAGTCTTCATCTTTCCACCGCAAAGCCCCAAACTTTTGTACTCCTTAGACTCTTCCTCTCGCTAAAGCCGCCAGTTGAGACTGAATTATTCTTCATCACCGGTAATCAATACAGAGAGAAGCTTGGATGATTTGAAGAGATTCTTCACCGGATCATCCATTGGATGTCAGCTCTTCTGGTTCTCCCTTAGATCATCCAAGACAGTATCAAACACCACCGCATCTTTCCCATTTAGGATGATTCAATCCAAGATCAGCCAATCAAAATTTCTCAAAAAACAGAGCAAAGCTTGACTCCTTTTAAGAAAAGATTTAGTGCTTATCTGGAGAAGAAAAAAAGAAAACGATCAAAGTTAAATGGGATCTATTTTTTGCAAAAGAGGAAAGTTTAAAACATCGAACTTGTATTGTTCATACCAAACCCGAGAAATAACACAGTAAAAAGTCGCCATCGTGAAGAGTAAATCTCCAAGCGAAACAAAAGATCGATCTAAGATCGAATTCTATATTACAACGGAAATATCATCTTGCCTCTTCTAAAAGATCTGGTTTGTTAAGAGGATAAGCATTCCAAAAGGCATATTCTTTTTTTCATTTATAACTAAAAGCAGTGGCAATGGCATGTACTATTGAATTTCAAGGTGGCCCCGAAAAAGCGTCTTGTGTTTTAATAGTATTGATATGTTAACCAACAATCATATAGGTAATTTGATTTATAAATATCTCATTTTTAATTTTTTTTTGACAACAAAGAAAATAACTAAACTACGATATATGCTCCTCCGTCTCAGAAAACCAAGATGAAGGCATATAATCGACATAGAACATAGCTAAAGGTCAACGCCAGCACCTCGTGCCAACTTGTCCACCACTAAATTACGCGCTCTTGAAATATGTCGGATTTTGAAGGTGGGAAAAAACAACTTACTGCGCTGGAACTCCTCCAAGTGTGTAGCAAAAGCTGGCCATTCTTCGGGTGATGACACCATCTTCACCAGTTGAGAACAGTCTGTGGCAAAAACTACGTCTGAAAAATGCAGGGTCTTCATGCACTCCATAGCCCAAATCAATGCTTCACATTCAGCATGTAAAGCAGACAGACTTCTTCGGAGATTCATATCTCCCATCATTTTCTCAGTTGAACCATTTTTTCTGCAAAACCAACCCTGTCCTGAGAATTTATCCTGAGATTTCCAAGCTCCATCCACAAAACAAATTCTTGAAATTTCCGATTCCACCCAAGTAGAAGAAAAGACATTCGCTTGTCCCGTAACCGGAATCATTTTTTGAGCATCTGCCCAAACCTCTGCTTCCACCTCTGCTACTCGCAAAATTTCCAATGGATCACCCGCCCTATTTGTATAAAGCTTATTATTCATATTCTTCCAAATGTACCATAAAATCCAAGGGAAGAATTCATAATTCAAATCCTTTGGTAATCTCCAAAAAAGATAATCAATATTGGAGAACAAAGATAAACTTGGGAAAAAACCCGGAGCTGAAGGAATTTTCGACAAAGCCCATATTTGCAGTGCCGGTGGACATTCAAAAAGAACATGGTTAATAGATTCTTCTTCCGCTCCACATAAACTGCATCGTGACTCGCAAGCAATGCCCCTGGATCTTAAATTTTTCGCCACCGGTAGAATTTCTTTAATGGCTTGCCAAATAAAATGTCTCAGCTTTGGCGAACAATGTAATTTCCATGTATGACTTAATAATACATTAGTATCTGGTCCAAAGAAAGGCCCCTGAATAACCTTATCTGGAAATTTTGATTCTACTCGGTAACCCGATTTAACTGTATATCTTCCAGATTCTGTAAAAGCCCAACCATTGTAATCAGGCCGAGACGACCGACTAATTTCTAATCCTGTAATGATAATTACATCATCAGGATGAATGTGTGCATTAAGTAAATCCACCTTCCAAGAAAAAGTGATCGGATCAATGAAGTAGTCCACTTTAAGATCCTGTAAAGCCTGTGACTGTTGTTTTGGAGTTGCTGACCTCGGGCGAGGAGCAGGAAGCCATGGATCATTCCATACTGAGATGGATTGTCCATTTCCTACTCTTTTGATTAGCCCCTTTTCAACCAGAGATCGAGGTGTATCAAGAGGATCGGTATTCCAGAAATATCGTCCTTTAAAAACTTTTGAGAATAGACAATCAGGCGTGTCTATTAATCTCCATAATTGTTTAGCCAGTAAAGAAGTATTGTGGTCCTGTAGATCCCTAAAACTCAAACCACCTTCCTCTTTGTGTTTACAAACTTTATCCCATGATAGCCAATGCATTCCTCTCTTATTACCATTACCGCCCACCAAAAATGAGAAATGGCCCTGTAAGTTTCTTTATAATTGCCTTAGGTAACCGATAACAAGACATCACATGATTTGGCATTGCATTGGCTGTCGTATTTAACAAGACCTCCTTTCCTCCCTTGGTAAGAAATCTTACTGTCCAACTATTAATCTTTTGATTAATCCTTTCATTTACATAACCAAAAACTTATACTTCTGATCCCCCAAGGCTCTCTGGAATGCCCAAATAGGTTCCCATCCCTCCCAACTTACTGATTCCTAACTGAGATTTAATTTCAGATCTATTAATCTCTGGTATCTTATGGCCAAATTGAAGTGATGACTTATCAAAATTAATCAATTGACCTGAAGCAGCCTCATAATCCTTAAGTAGCTTAAGTATTACTCCACATTCCACAGTATTCGCTTTGCAAAAAAATAAACTATCATCCGCAAAGAGAAGATGATAAATTACAGGGTTCCCCCTAGCTACTTTTAGTCCCGTCAATTTTATCCTCCGTTCCTCTTTTTTAATGTTTTCAATAAGAGCTTCCGTACATAAGATGAAAAGATAAGGTGATAGAGGATCTCATTGCCGTAAACCCCGTTCTGGCACAACATGTCCCTTAGGCTGTCCATTAAGTAACACTTTATACTGAACCGAAGAGATACATTTCATTATTCTGGAAACCCAGATTAGACAAAAGCCCATTTTTAATAATAACCGCTCCATGAAAAACCATTCTACCCTGTCATAAGCTTTACTCATGTCCGTCTTGATAGCCATAAACTTCTCTTTACATGCATTATTAGTACGTAATCCATGAAACATCTCCTGAGCAATAAGAATATTATCCGAGATCAAGCGACCTGAAACAAAAGTCGGTCGGGTCTCGGAGATAAGCCGTAATAGCCGCTGATAAAGTACTTTGGAAATAATTTTATACACCACATTACAGAGACTAATAGGTCGTAATTACATTAAAATATCTGTCTAAAAGACATTTGGATTGTTTTTTTTTCTTGGTTTCAGACATTTTTAGCTGTGGATGTACATTATTATGAACTATTCAAGCATTTCTAATTTTGCATTAAAATTTTAGTTTGATTTTTGGGTCAATCCGTTGGTATGTTATGTATTTTGGTATTAAGCATAGTTTAGATAATATGTTTTATCCAGGAAGACGATGAATGATATTTATAGATAGTTTTTTCACAATCATTTTATTTCTTAATATATTTGAAATATGTTTTCGTTAATTATTTTATAGACATATTTATGGTCGTTTGGTGAAAAGATTGTGACAATTATTTTTCTTTTTTTTTGACAACGAACGGCTGATCTATTACTCAAGCTTGAGGTGGTCTGGGAAACCAGACCGGAATAGAACAACCAATGAAATACAACTCCCTATTGAAGGATCTTGCTATCTTAGTTAATGAATCAGAAGATACATTCTCAGAACGAGGAATAAAGACAATTGAGAAATCAGAGAAATTGCTCTTCAGCTTCTGCAGTTCTTCCAATTCGGTGGAGAAATTGGGCCATGCTCCTGGATCTTGAATCATTGAGACTAAATTCTGACAATCTGTTCCAAAAGCCTGACACGAAGATAAGCGAAGCATACACTCCATCGTCCATATGAGTGCCTCTAGCTCCGAGTGAAGAGGTGAGATTCGTCTTCGTTGGTTTCTTGCTCCCAATAGCTGTGTTGTTCCTTCCGCAGTTTTCCATGTCCACCCATAACCACTAAAGAGTGCGTCATGTGTCCATGAACCATCTATCTTGCATCTCTCAGAATGTGATTGCTGTATCGGAGGCATTTTATTCTCATGTTCTTCTTGTTTACGGTTTGCCTCAAACCAAGCATAACATTCTGATTTAGCATGTTGGACAGTTTCCAGCGGATCTCTGTCTACTCCCCTAAATAACTTGTCATTCCTAGCTTTCCAAATATACCACATAATCATGGATATGGGTCTCTATCCAATAACAGATCTTCTATGTCATTTTTCCTCCAGAAGAGATAGTCAATGTTTGTGTAATGACTTGCGGCGGGAAACACTGATGGTGGAGTTGGCGTTGCTGCATGTGCCCATGTCGTACGCTGGAGGACACTCAAATATTGCATGGTTTATAGTCTCATCATCCGCTCCACATCTCGGGCAATGATTATCACATTGCATATGGCGATGAGTTAAGTTGCTAGTTACAGCTAACTGTCCAGATATCACCTGCCAGACGAAATGTTTTAGCTTTGGCGGGGCATGTAATTTCCAGGCAAATGCTTGGAGCGTTTTAATACTCGGCTCTCCATGGTCTTCCGTTGTGCTGAGAATGTTTCTAGCTACCCAATATCCTGATTTAACAGTGTACATTTCATTCTTCGTGTAGCTCCAGCAATATTTGTCTATTTGATATCCTTGACTTATGGCCAAAGATTGTATCAAAGAGACATCATCTTGATGTACATAATTTCCAAGCATGTACAAGTCCCATGTTTTTGGCTCTCCTGACATAAGGTCTCGCGCTGACATCATTGGATGAACCACTGGTGCTATTGGTTGAGCTGGCCTCGCTGGTATAGTTGGTATCCAGTGGTCTTCCCATATCCTAATCTCATTTCCTGAGTGTACCTTCTGTCTGATTCCCAATAGGATTAATGGTTTTGCTGTCATTATGCTTGTCCATCCATATGAGGGTCTATCTACTGTATTTAGCCGCAAGGTGTGCTATATCTGAAGTATTTTCCTTTGAGGACTCTAGCTACTAGGGAATCTGGATTTTGTACTAAGCGCCACAACTGCTTTCCAAGTAAGGCTAGATTAAATTCGTGCAACATCCTAAATCCGATTCCTCCTTCTTCTCTTGGTTTGCAGATCTTTTCCCACTTAACCCAATGTATTCCCCTTTTGGCTAGGTTCGAGCTCCACCACAACTGTGCAATAGCACTAGCTAAGTTTTCACAGGTCTCTAATGGTAACAGAAGGGTTGACATTATATAGGTGGGTAGGGCCAGTAAGATAGACTTTATGAGTACTTCCTTCCCGCCTTTCGTCAGCCAGCGTCATGTCCATCCATTTACCCTGTTTTGTAGCTTTTCATTCAGAAATGCAAATAATCTCCTCTTCGATCCACTAATATCTTCAGGAATACCAAGATATGTCCCCATTCCTCCTTCATTCGAAATTCTTGTCATGGCTTTGATGCTCTCCTTTACCGTCCCAGGTATCTTTTTGCCAAAGCAAAGATGATTTGTCAAAGTTTATACACTGTCCCGAAGCTTTCTCATATGTCTTAAGAACTTTCATGACTTCATCACATTCACCGGGCTCCGCCTTACAGAAGAACAAGCTATCATCAGCAAAGAGCAGGTGTGAAACCGGGGGGCTAGCTCGCGCAATACGCATCCCCGTTATCCTACCTTGACTCTCCGCATGATTAAGAAGGCTAACGAGCGCTTCCGGGCATAAGATGAAAATGAAAGGAGACAAAGGATCTCCTTGACGTAATCCTCTGTGTGGGGTAATATTTCCTCTAGGCTGACCATTGAAAAGGACATGGTATCTTACCGATGTTACGCATCTCATTATCCATTCAATCTATAGCTCTCAGAAACCCATTTTACGTAGTACCGCACTAATGAAATCCCATTCTAGACGATCATAGGCTTTGCTCATATTTGTTTTTATCGCCATTCTACTATTTCTTCCTCCTTCATCTGTGCGGAGAGCATGGAACATCTCCTGTGCCACTAGAACATTATCAGATATCTGTCGTCCCGCCACAAAGGCTGACTGAGTCTCTGATATTCGGTCCGGAAGTACTTTCTTTAATCTCTGGCATAAGACTTTAGATATAATCTTATAGCTTACATTGCAAAGACTGATTGGTCGAAACTGAGACATTTCATTTGGGTTGTCTTTCTTAGGGATAAGAAAAATATTTGCATCATGAAGGCCATGTGCCATGGTGCCCTCAAAGAGAAACTCATTAACCATACGGGTTAAGTCCTCCTTTACTGTATTCCAAAACTTTTGCGAAGAGTGCCAGTTTCACTTCCCATTCTGTAACAGGGCCAGTCAGATCCGTATTGACTTGATCAGAGATCGTCGTTGTGACATTGGCCAGAGCTTCCTCGATGAGCTCTGGATTGGAGGTCGCGAAAAGATTCCTAAAATAATCAGTAGCAATGGCTACTAACTTTTCTTCATCTTCCACTACGTTCCCATTATGATCTAAAAGACCGGTAATTTTATTCCTCGCTCTTCTCTGTCTGGTGATCGCATGAAAGAACATCGTGTTTAAGTCTCCCTCTCTCAGCCAAAATTTCCTGATATTTTGTTTTCAGAATCGTTCCTCAGTCTTAAGAGCTTCGGTGAATTCTTTTAACGCTGCTTCTATCTCTTCCGTTGTAGCCACATCGTTAGAATAAAGATTATCTATCTTTGCTTTGAGTTCTTCTATTTGTTTGGCAGCGTTTAATTCCTTCTCTCTTTTCCAGTGTCCAAGTGCTTTCCTACAACTAGATATATGATCCATGATAGTTGCATTAGTGGGGAGATCAGGAGAGTTCCATCCGTCTGAAATGACTTGGCCTATTTCTTCGCTATCCAACTATCGTTTCTCAAATTTAAGAGATTTTCTTTTCCTTGTTTTTTATGAGAATATCTGCTAGCACCGGACGATGATCCGATCCCTACATTCGGAGGTATTGTACCTTGGTATGTGAAAATTTTTCATGCCAGTCCTCATTTCTAAGAGCACGATCCAAACAACATCGCACATTCCCAGTAGGTCGTTTTCCCACCCAGAATAACTGATTTCCAGCAAATGGAAACTCTAACATACCACAAACAGAAATCATTTGACTGAAAGAAAGAAATGATGTATCAGCTCTTCTTCTCCCTCCTTCTTTCTCATGGTGTCCTCGTATTTCATTAAAGTCTCCAATCATGAACCAAAGTCCATCTCTAGTGGTTGCAAAACACGTAAGGCGTTCCCATACTTGATCTCTTTGTTCTAATACATGATCCCCATAAACGAAAGTCATGTAGATATTTATTCCATTAATGACTGCTTTTACATCAATCATCCGATTATTCAAAAATAAAACAACAATTTGAAATTCATCCATAGAAAAGATTGTGACGATTAGACTGTAGGAAGTACCTATATTTATATTGTTTGACCGAGGGTGTAGGTCTTTGAAGAAATCATAATTAATAAGATTTAAAACTTGATTTACACGTATAAAAAAATATACAGAAGTTTAATCCTTGATAATGGCGAACTTAGATACACTTACAATATTTATATTCTCTTTTAAACACAATAATATCATTTACAAATCTAGCGCATAATATAGTAACTAATTACTGACTTTGTTGGGTTAATTGATATTCCATTCATATTTTTCCATATCTGAAGTGATTTTCACTAAATGGATTTCGGTTAAGGAAGTCTAAATTTTGAACTTAGGTTTTAACCATTACAATAAATCGGTTTCATAATACTTTTTGGTAAACGACCTGATCACAAGATATAGCAACATCTTGGTCTACCACATATATGCTGCAAACTTTAGTTAAATTGTAATTTGAGTACAATGAGATATACAGCTGTTGTTATGAATTTTATAACACTATATGTGATATTAAAATGGTTCAGGTATGCCATACATGGGTTATGTTGCAGAAGACTACAGCAGCAAGGATGGATGATATAAGCTGTAGCAAATAAATTTTAAATACATACATTGGACTTACTGGTTGGTTAAATAAATGAATTGAATTTAAGATATTTGGTTATAATGTTAGCGTCTGTTTATCAGCGTCGGTTAATCAACGTGTTTAGTTAAATAAAAAATTGAATTTCAGAGGTTTGGTTTTAATGTTAACATCTGTTTGGACCAATGGCATTAAATTGTAATTGTTTAGAAAAAGTTAGGGTTATTTAAAATTGTACTTCTGTTTTAATTGTGTAGATATAGTTAGAATAAAACTGGATTTTATTTTTATCATTTACCTATCATTTTAATATATTGTTATATATGAAATTAAGAACGAGAAAAAGTTTTATGATATCAAAAAAGTTATGATTAATGTATGGTAAAAGTATTTTTAAATAAATATAATATGATAAGTTGGATTAGTTAGTTCAATTTTTTTTGTTCAAGTAAGTCCATGGTATTTAAATACTAAAAACTATATTTAATATTTTGTTTTCAACTCGTCACAGATAAAAATACCACTCTTTTAGTATCTA
Organism: Erucastrum elatum; assembly: GCA_900406325.1. Taxonomy (NCBI): domain Eukaryota; kingdom Viridiplantae; phylum Streptophyta; class Magnoliopsida; order Brassicales; family Brassicaceae; genus Erucastrum; species Erucastrum elatum. The sequence goes on from OVBX01006007.1 coordinate 11,237, forward strand.
CTATGTATACTGAAACTATAAACTACAAAAGTTGATTTAATTTAATATAAAAGAATTATACATCCAAATCACAGTCACATTTTGGTTCATCATAATAATAATTGTAACCTAGAAAAGTGAATTTATTTTTAGATGTGATTCAACATATTTAAAATATTATTTATTGACTCTGTTTTCTAATGTTGATAAAAATATTCATAACAGAATAATATTATTTGTAAAATCTTATTTATCAGTTCGGTGTATGTTTTTTTTAATTAGTGTCCCTAACTCACTAATGTCACATGGGATATCTCACTCTACATAGACTACACGTGTAATATACCCCATTGATTAGAGTTAATCAACATCATTTTATACATTATTGATTTTTTTGTTACCAGTTTACACATTATTGATTGTGTGTTAAGTTTGGTAGATTTTTTTTTCTTTTAAAAAAGCTGCAATAATTTTAATATGATTGCAATGTTTTTTTTTGGAATTTTGTTTTTCAAAAAAACTGCAATCATCTTAAAATAATATATAAATTAAAAAGTGATATGAAATCGAAATAGTTTTTTTTAAAGGGTTTTGAAATCGAAATAGTTTTTATTTTAAAACTAATTCAGCGGGACTATCTTTGTATAATGGTTTATTAGTAGATGGTTTTTTATTATGCAAAATTTACTTCAAGAGAAAATATTTTTTAAATGGGTTTATTTTTTGGTTTGCTTGAAATTCAATCTTTCCTATCAAAATAGAATCATATTATAAATTTATATTTATTTATGTTGTGAATGCAAACAAAGTCCCACATTGGAAGATTATACAAATAATGTCTAGTATATAAAGGAATGTCCAACTCTGATTAGTACGAGGCCTTTTGGGAAGGAGTCCCAATGTAAATCCATGCGGGCCTTGCCTCCGGGCCCAAAGTGGACAATATCGTACTAATCGGATCTCTCAGAGTTGGACATGAGCTTGGAAAAGCCCAACAAATGGTATCAGAGCCGGTGGATGACGAAGATCTGCAAGAAGACCAAAATACCCTTCAAGTTTGAACCGCTCCATCTTCGATGGGAAGGGAAGGTACGTAGCAGAGGCCAGTCAAAGATCCTGG
>OVBX01006008.1:0-12335 GCA_900406325.1 Erucastrum elatum
AAGATGATTTAGACAGTGTACGTTTCAAGCATCTTTACTCTTTTATTCTTTTACATACATCGTAAAAACTTGACTGATGTGGGAAATATATATGATATTAATATGTTACAGGATCTCTTTGAATTGGAAAGAGACATTTGGGATAAGGTAGGAAACACACGAACACATTTAGATGTGTATCTTGATGAGAGGAGGCTAGATAGACGTTCTTTTCGCAATTTGGATGTATTAAACTATTGGAGGGAAAATCAAGCTCGACTTGGTGATTTGGCGATGATGGCGCGTGATATACTTAGTATACCTATCACCACAGTGGCATCTGAATCAGCTTTCAGTATTGGAGCTCGAGTCCTAACGCCATACCGAAGTCGCTTGCTTCCCAAGAATGTCCAAGCTCTTCTCTGTACTCGAAACTGGTTACGAGGTTTTGCAGATTATGAAGGTAACTGGCTGTAAAACTATTGTATAAGCAATTTTTTATATGGAACTGAGTTACTGACAATGTCATTATTACAACAGAAGATGGTGATGATGAACGAAAATGCTGGAGCCGAGGGTTCAAAATCAGAAGATTCAATGCGTTGAACATTTGAGTATGTTTCTTTCTGTATCTTTTTTGTGCTTTCTATAGAATCAGAGTAGTATGTTTTAGTCTTGTTGAATTGCTGGAAAAAAACAGAGAACCTGAGTGCATGTGTATTGTGTAGCATGTTTTAGTCTTGTTGAATTGCTTACGTGATCTGTTTTGAAACAAGTTTATTCCACTACTGGTACGTAAGAAATATTTGTTGTGTTTAGCTACACTGAGCATTGATATATGATGAATGTTCTTGTCATATTCTTTTCTGTTGAAGATACTTTCCTCCGCTGATTCTTTTCTGTTTTTTTATTTTTTTGCTGGGGGCTTGAAGTTGCAGGAAGAATTGCGTAAAGACTGAAGTTGCAGAAGAGATTATTTTGAAACCTTATTGTTTTTGTTGCTTTTGAAACCTTATTATCAGATTATGTAATATGTTGGTTCTCACTTAGTCACTTATGAAACTTATAAATTAATGTAATTTATAAAAATACATAGGAAAAAATATTGAGAAATAATTTATCTAGAGTTTATAAAGTTTAAAAATGAAAAAAAAAGGTAATTTTCCATGTAAAATCGTTTTACATAATTGTAACAAAAAAAAATAAAAGNTAAAAATACATAGGAAAAAATATTGAGAAATAATTTATCTAGAGTTTATAAAGTTTAAAAATGAAAAAAAAGGTAATTTTCCATGTAAAATCGTTTTACATAATTGTAACAAAAAAAAATAAAAGAATCTGATTTAGATGGGTCTAAATGGGTTTAAATGGGTATATATAAATTTATTGGGTTCTAAATGGGTACCCCTAATAGGCTATCTTAAAATGGGTTTTAAATGGGGTGGGTTCTAAATTGGGTAGGTTCTAAATGGGATGGGTCTAAATGGGGTGGGCTGTACCATTTTAACATCCCTAGTTGAACATGTGGCAAGGAACAGAAGATAGTGGGTTGTTATGAGTTCTTTGGAATCTCTTCTGTACTTCTGGTTGTACCAAGGTGCATCTTATATATCGATGGTCATATTCAGTCCTCTCATTGCTGTTAAGGTTATATGTTTCAGGCTCTGCATTTCCTATTATTTAATATATGATGAAATTGGTATTATAACTGCAATTCCTGTTAAGTTGTACATGTAATTTGTGTAACCACACATGTGCATATATCCTCTCAAACTATGAACTCAAGTCGCAGCTTCTAGCTGTTAGTACAACTTCAAGTGTTGCATTATCTTATCCACTAGCAAAGTTCTTTGGCACTGGTGAGACTTGCGAAGAGATAATGTGCTGAGTTTGGGAATATATATATATAAAACTCAGCAATTTACAGGTGTATATTGAATTTTACTTTATTCTCTGGGATTGGATTTCACGTTTTTGTATGTTTGGAAGTTTTTGAATAGTGTTCCTTGATGATTTCCGCCTATTAATCTGTACATCTCCTGCTTATTAATTTTTAACATCGTCGCATTGACCACCTGCAGAGCCCCAGTTCTGAATGTGTATTTGTGGGATCAGGGGTGGACGAGTTCCGCCGGAAGTTCCACGAACTCCTGCTGTCATCAAAACCGTCAACCCTAAATTAATATTTGCGGTAATTAATCTGTTTCCCCTTTTTCCAAACAACTAACGTATGTTCCTCCTAAACAATATTAGTCTATCTTATTAGTTAGTTAAGCATACACACGTAGCTCTTCTTTTTTTTGGATCAAGACACAGGTAGCTGCTCCTGTTTAGTTTTGTAGAGTTTTAATCAAACTTTTGGTCAAACCTAAGCCGTTTCTATATAATCACTGCAACAACCTTTTGTGAAAGAAATTAAAATGCTTACCAGATAACAGTGTCTTCCAATCAGGGGTGCTTAAGTATTGGTCGAGGTGATATTTGAGCGTCGTTTTATTATTTTCAAATCTACTATTTCACTGTCAAGTTCTAAGGGAGGGGGGAGACATAGTGGAGCTGCTGAGGCAGAGAGAAAGTTCGAGAAACAGAAGAAGGGACCTTGGAGAGAGCAGAGGGTTTTCATAGAGAGAAGCTGTTAGATTGAGAATGAGACAAGAGTGGGCACTTCCTTTGGAGAAAAATCTGAGAAAAGATCTCTACACATAAGTAATTTTTTTGGAATAAATTATACTTTAAGTTCTCTTTTCTTTGTGAGTAGTTACTTACACTATTACTTAATATATGGAAACATCTGTTTTTTGCGTTCTTTTGGCTTTGGGGTATGAGAATATCTGAAAACGTCCTGATTTATTGCCATACAGAGATGAATCGACTCTTGGAATCTAACATATCCAATCACTTAGCAGAAACTCCCCAAACTACCTTCTCAGAAGCTTGATCTATTAGTTGTGAATTAAACACAGCATTGGGGAACCCTCATCTTTCATCAGTGGCAGGTGCGGATACGTATCAGTAATCAGCGTAATGGTAAGTGTATGGTATTATGTTTATTTATGAATGAATAATTCTGATTAGTTTAAACGTTTTCTTTACCATGTCAGTGAAGCTTGATATTGAGAGCTAGAAGAAAGCAGACAGTCAGATCTAGAGAGAATTGTGAGGCTGAAGCAAGCAAAAGCAGACATTCTCCAGCTAAAAGCTAACGAAGCAAAACGGAGGCTGATTGGTGGACTATTTGCAAGGACGTCGACGGGAAAACGGCTTATTCATGCTCGAACTATGAGTATTTGAGAAAAACATACCTACACTTTTTTCTTGTGCGAATACATACCTAAATTATACAAAATTTGAATTATATACCCGAACTTATAAAATTCACGCTAATTCATACATAGGCATTAACATTGTTTAATTATAGTTAATGGTTATGACTAGAATGATTATGTAGCTGATTAGTCAATTTCACATACAAACAGACCATATAAAAATAATATAATGAGCAAAATTTTATATTTTTTGGCCGAATATAATAATTATTGTGGAGAAAATTTTAAATTTTGAACCATTGTAAAAGACATCGTTTTGAAAATCGCTCTTCATCTTTCTCTTGCAAAATTGACGAGACAGTGGGAAAATATACCAAGAAGATGAAGATTGTTTTCCTCTGTCTCATCGATTTTGCAAGAGGAAGATGAAGAGCGGTTTTTAAAACGATGCCGTTTTACATTGGCCCAAACAATTTAATATTTTACCCACAATAATTATCATATTTGACATATAAGATATAAAATTTAGCCCAATATATTATGTTCTTTTACACAAAAAAAAAATATTTCAAAAAAAAGTCGATGTATGAATTGGCGTGGATTTTATAGGTTCGGATATGTAATTCAAAGTTTTTATAGTTTAGACATGTATTCGCACAAAAAAAAAGTGTATGTATGTTTTTCCCAAAAACTCATAGTTCGGGAATGAATAAGCCTTTTTNATATTTCAAAAAAAAAGTCGATGTATGTATTGGCGTGGATTTTATAGGTTCGGATATGTAATTCAAAGTTTTTATAGTTTAGACATGTATTCGCACAAAAAAAAGTGTATGTATGTTTTTCCCAAAAACTCATAGTTCGGGAATGAATAAGCCTTTTTCCCGGACGTCGACAGTATTCAAACTCTAGATGCAAAGCTGGTTTCATTACTTGATTTGCTAACGCCACCGTCAGTTTATTCTTACCTTCATCACTTTATCTCTTAAGAGTTGCACAAATTTTTTATTTCTTCTCTAGAGAAACAGATGTTTATCAGTTATCATTCATTTGTTCCTAATATTGACCACTCTCTTTTGTTTTTCTTTGTTTCAGGTATGTGCGGGTTGCAGAGTTTAAACACCTCCTCCGTGTTAAGTTAACACCAAAGAATGAATACTTATTTTTTTACCTTTTGTAAATATGATACTTCAAGCGCTTGGTGTTTGCGCACCAGTATCCAATGGGATTCTGCAACGGTGGCACAAAGTACATGGTAATCCAATGAGAGCCAAATGCTGTCACTCGAGGGAAGAAGGTAACATTACTAATTCTGATAAATTTCTTGCCTTTTTTGGTAAAACAATTTTGCCCTTTGTTCCAGGCAGTTGTTTTTAGTGAGTTAGTGCTTTTTTGTTGCTTTACATTGTAGGGATCTATTGGTGTTTCAGTCGAGAATACCACCCAACCTTTGGTCTTTTCTGTGACAAACCAATGACTCCAGGACAATGCAATATCGTTGTAGAGAGGCTTGGTGACTACCGGATTGAATCAGGGCTCTGAAACTCAAGCTCCTGCTATGTTCATGTCGCCAATATTGTCATCATATTGAGAGGAAAACTATTTATATTGTGAAAAGTGATCGATCATTTTGATATTCTAACTGCATCTTACCTTCTATCATGCTATGAATATCGAGATTGTGTGATTCTAAAGCAGTCTGGTATTGTCTTCATTTGTGTCAAGTTGAAATTTTTAATTCATAGAAGTGTCGTACCATAGCTTTTTATAGAGGTTATGATTAGTTCTGAAGAATAATCTTTCTGTGGTGTGTTCAAAAGGAAAAAAAATCTTTCTGTGAATCTCAATATATAATTGATTCACGCGATCATTTTTTTGGTCGAATGATTCACACGATCATAGACACATGTAATTACATTATAAATTTACAACTAACAAGTAATCTCTGTACATCAATTCCACTGAAGGAAGAAAAACAAAATCTTAAATGTACCAATTTGTAGACAAAACCATTGAAAAGATATCTTACCTTTTTCCTACTATTTTTACATACTTACATTTCCTACTATTGTTACATACTTACATTCACGCTGAAAGTATGTCAAAATATACAAATATTGTATGCACTACAATAAACTAGATAATTAAAATAAAAATGTTTAACCTAATAAAAACATTAGTTAGAAATTTAGTCTACAAAATTTACCTATTTCTAAAGTATTATAATTAACTATAAACATTAATATAGGTTTTTTTCTAGATTACACACGTTTCTGAAACAAAATTAAACAACAAATATTCAGCCTTGTTCTTTTTACCCAACTAACTTAAAATCAGAGAAAACTAAATTTCAAATTATTTTGTAAGAGTTAACTTAGAGCATCTCCAAAAGACACTAAAATTAGACAATTAGAATATTATGAAATAATATGGTATTTTGCTTTATTTAATTATGTATTTCTATTTCTACTTTTATATTTTAATGTAAGCGTTTATTAATTGATATTGCTGTAATATTTTTATATATGTGTTAGTATTTTATAAAAGCTTTATGAATTTATATTAGTTGTGACAAATATAAGAACCATAATGTAAAATACATATAATTTTGAAGTTGATCTTGAAGTTTTACTTTTGAAGAAAAACACTTTGAAACTTCAAATATAGAATTTGTGAAACTACAAAATAGAGAGAATCTTTTTGTAGATGTTCTTAGACCTAAAAATAAAAATAAAAAAATTTATAAGACACAATCCGCGTATAGCGCATATAAAAGATCTAGTATATATAATAATATATAAATCCACATATGATTAATAAAACAAACCAATTATAGAGCTTAATCTCTCCACGTCACCACCGCTTTGACGACAGAATAGTGAAACTAGACATTTTTTGTGGGCTTAAAAAATTAGCTTTAGCCCAGATTAGATCCAATATGCCAACCTAATTCAAACTCACTTTCGCATTAACCTAATTTCTTCTAAAGCTTAGAGCTGAGCTTCTTGACTCTTCCACTTCATCTTCACCTGTTGCTCTCGTTTCTGCTTGCTCCTCTTGATCAATCCATGACGCTCTTTAATCTTTTCTTTATTGTTTCATTCGAATAAAGAGAGAAGATTGGAAGCATAGTTCAAAGCTTACAAGGCTAAAGTGTACTCTCTAACTGTACCGTTGAAACTCGCGCCTTGTGTGGTTCAGTGCCACCTTCATGGATCAAGGTTTTCATATTGTTATAATCGAATAAATTATCTATACTATTATTTGCAAAGTGATCGTTCTCACACATTAAAACTTAAACCAATTAAATGAATAATTAGATTTATTGGTATATAATTGATCATTTGCATCTTTAGATAATAGTTGAAATGTTTGGTTTAGGAGTTCATGAGCTCACAAGGGAAGAGAGTGAGGTTGAAGACGAGGTTCTTGGAAAATCTTGAAGATATTTTATTGAATCTATCGAAGCCTACTAGTAGTAAAGGGAAGAAAGAGTCTGCTGTTGATATTATCAGCGTTGGTGATTCTTGGCTTAGTTATGCAGTCAAGGAGAAGCTTATTGAGCCAATGAAGACTGGTATAAAGGCTTGAGTCATAAATGGAAGGTGAGAGAATGTGTTTCATTGTCTCTCTAAACTTGGAATGGAAGGTGAGAATGTGTTCCTTTCATGACTTAGAGTGTCTCAGGTTTATCTCCGCAGGAACTATGGGGGAGAATAAGCTCATGACGGTGAAACGTGGGCTGTTCCGTACCGATGGGGTAGCATGGTAATAGCAGTATAAACTGGCTCCAATACAGGTCTGTGTTTGTTGGTTTGCTCATCTGTTCAAGAAGAAGTGAATATCACTGAGCATGTTTCCGGATCTAGGACTGGGAGGATCTGTGGGACCCGAGCTTGCAGGGAGGATCTCAATGGTGAACTCTAAGCGTGTCCACGTCGGAGGGAAAAATCAGCCAATAGGGGACTTAATTTTGACACGTCTTCTACAAACCTTAGAATGTGGCCTAATCTACTGGGCTTCACAAAGTTTATACGGGGTCATCTAGGTTAATATTTTCTATTTCAATGCCTGGCTAATATTTTTCAATTGTGTCATCTCTCATCTCATCTCTCATGGTTTGTTAAATTATTTTTTTTCCAACTTTTCCTTTAGCTATGAGCTGGAAAGCAGAAATCCCTTGAACGATATCCTCCCCTGTTAAGTTCTGCTACGTCCAAGTTCTCGAAGAAGAATCTCACTATCTCAGGCCCTCAGCATAATTTATTTTATCAGGTAAGATAGAAGTTTTCCTTTCTCTTTGCTATGGATGTATGTTTTTGTTCCAAGTTGCTTCTCTATATAAACTTTTTTTAATTTTTGTATTACTGCGAGCTACTTTTGTTGGCTTTGGATTTTTTGTATACATCCGCCATTGATATATGGAGTACAGGCTGCATCTTTTATGGAGTATTGGTGTGATAAGCCCACTTTTCCTTGGAAAGAATGTGGTTCAACAGATGGATCTAATGACTGATCTGCTGGGGAAACTGAGACAATAAACTGGGATAAGTGATAAATCTTTCTGTAAACCTACCGAATATTTAAAGAGAAATATAATCAAAGACTAAAAGGTGATCTAAGCTTTAGAAATGTCACCTCCAAGTACGATGATCGGAGCAATACACCAATAATGATGTATGCGTAAGAGAGAGAGAAAGGTAGAAGAAGAGATAAGGTAATACGATTTGATTGATGATTAACAAAATGACAAAGAAAGTACATATAGAGAAAGATTATGAACGGTCAACAGACGACCAGTAACCGGGATGCAACCCGTGACTCATCTCTTTAGTAACGGTAACTTACTAAGAGGTAAAAGATAGTAAAGATAAAGAGTAAAGAGGTAAATGCTGTCACAGAACCCCCTTGCTCAAGATCATCCTTGTCCTCAAGGATGAAAGTGAGGATACTTTGCGATGAAATCCTTATAGAATTCCCAAGTAGCCTCCTCTGGTGATTATCCTTTCCACTGAACCAAAACTGTAGTGACAGCCAAGTTGCGTCGTTTTGCCATCTTAGTCTCCAAAATCACTTATGGTTTCTTAGAATTCCCCAGATCAGACCAAAACTGGGGCACTGTTAGCGATGAAGTCGGTGGGTTTGGGCAGAGTTTTAGCTGACTCATGTGGAAGACATTGTGCACAGCAGCTTCAGGTGGAAGCTCAAGACGGTAAGCAGCAGAACTCATTGTGTCAACGACTTTGAACGGACCGTAGTAACGGGGAGAAAGCTTGTGACGGACATTTCTCTTCTTGAGAGTTTTCTGGCGATAGGGTTGAAGCTTGAGACACACATAGTTGCCCACAACGACAATCTCGAAGGGAGTGCTCTTGATAGAGGAGTGATATGTTGTGTTATACCACCACTCCGCTAGTGCAAGCCACTGCTCCAAGTTGTGGGTGTCTCAGCTGTCATGCAACGGAGGTAAGTCTCCAGTGTCTTGTTGGTGACCTCAGTCTGCCATCGGTTTGAGGGTGATAGGCAGTTGAGTATCGCAAGTCCACTCCGTGCACACGAAATAGCTCCTTCCATACTTCACTGAGGAATGTGGGGGTCTCTGTCACTCACGATGTGTTTTGGGAGGCCATGGAGCTTGAAGACATTATCAAGATAAGCCTGTGGAACTTCAATTGCAGTATAGGGATGAGATAAAGCAATGAAGTGAGCGTTCTTACTTAGGCGATCAATGACGACGAGAATGCAGTGTTTTCCACCAGAAGGAGGCAGTCCCTCTATGAAATCCATACTGATCGACTCCCAAACACCTTGTGGAAAAGGAAGGGGGTGCAGCAGTCCTGGCTTTGCGACGTTTTCATATTTGTTTTTTTGACAAACGCTGCAATTCCTGATATAATTCTGGACCTCCAATGTCATTTTTGGCCAGAAGAACAGAGCCTTGATTCTGTGGAGAGTAGCATCTCGACCAGAGTGGCCGCCGATTGCAGAGTCGTGAAGCCACTTAAAGATGTGAGTTTTAATCCCCACGTCGTTACCCACGATGAGCTTTCCTTTCCTCCTCAACTCATCGTTGACATATGTGTACAGAGGGTGAGATAACTTGTTGCGTTGCAGCTCTGTTATCAGCTTAGATAGATGAGGATCCGTGTGCCATAGCAGCTTCAAAGAGTCGAAGAAGGCTTGGTGATCTTGTGAGAGAGAGATGTGTAGCAGCTGTGAGCCTGAGACTCTTGATAAGGCGTCTGCAGCTACGTTCTCTTTACCTATTTTGTACTGCACCTCAAAGTTATACCCCAGTAGCTTAGAAAGCCACATGTGTTGAAAAGGAGTGGTGGCTTTCTGATCTACCATGTATTTGAGACTTTTTTGATCAGTTTTGATGATGAAAGGTCGATGTGCTAGGTAGGCACTCCAAGTTTGAACAGCGTAAACTACTGCCATCAACTCTTTTTCATAAACTGAGAGTGCTTGTTGACGAGGACAAAGTGTACGACTGATGTAGCATATCGGGTGACCATCTTGCATAAGCACAGCGCCGATACCAGTGTTGCACGCATCAGTTTCAACAATGAATGTCTTGTTGAAATCCGGGAGAGCAAGGACAGGTGCAGAGCTTAGAGCTGCTTTGAGGTTAGCGATGGCTGTATCAGCTTCAGGGCCCCAAATAAAGCCATCTTTCTGTAGCAGAGAGGTGAGAGCATGTGAGATGAAGTTGTATCCCCTGATGAACCATCGATAGTAATAAGCAAGACCGAGGAAGCTACGTAATTACTTTGGTATCTTTGGGTAGGCCAGTATTGGATTGCATCCACCTTTGCTGGGTATGTGCTTACTCCAACAGTCTCAATTAAGTGACCAAGGTACTCAATCTTGGTGGCACCAAATGTACATTTAAAAGCCTTAAGATACAGCTGTTGCTGCCTCAGTATCGAGAACACTTCTTGGAGATGAAACAAGTGTGTTTCCCAATCAGGGCTGTAGACCAAAATGTCATCAAAGAACACCAGAAGAAACTTTCTTGTGATGTCTTGAAAAAACATTGTTCATAATGCTCTTGGTGTGTTTGATAGTCCAAAGGGCATCACTAGGTATTCGTAGTGGCATGCATGAGATTTGAATGCCGNTTAAAGGTGCATGGTGCGTTTGATAGTCCAAAGGGCATCACTAGGTATTCGTAGTGGCATGCATGAGATTTGAATGCCGTCTTATACACGTCATCAGGAGACATCCTGAGTTGATGGAATCCTGCGCGCAAGTCAAGTTTTGAGAAGTAGACTGTGCCGCCGAGCTCATCCAGGGGATCTTTGAGCAAGGGAGTAGGATATTTGTCCTTGACAGTTTGAGCATCAAGACCTCTGTAGTCGACACATAAGTGCCACCCACCGTCTTTCTTTTTCACTAGGACAATAGGGGAGGCGTATGGGCTCGAACTACACTGTATGATCCCTTGCTGTAGCATGTCTTTGAGGAGCTCATCAATAGCATCCTTTTGTAATGACGAGTACCGGTAAGGGTGGAGGTTGACAGGGTTTGCACCAGCTTCTAATGGGATTTTATGGTCAAAGCCTTCTCGGAATGGTGGGAGACCCTTTGGTTCGTCAAACAAGTCGGAGTAGGACGACAGGAGTGAATGCAGTTGTGGATCATCAGATAGTGTGCTTTGAGGAGCTGAGATGTGAGAGAACATAGACTCTGGAAGAAGTGGTTGTTCCTCTTCAGAGTTTGTTACTTCTCGTATATGCAACATAGCTATATGAGGTTGTTGAAGCATCAAAGTGTTGAGGCCGGTTCCTTTGATTAGCTTGCAACCTGATTTGGTGACAACTCATAGGACATATTTGATACCATTGAAGTTGAACTCCATTCGTAGGTTTAAGAGATCCCACAGGATCGGTCCAACAGTTGACAACCATTGTACACCAAGCACGAGTTCGCAGCAGTCGAGTTGATGGGTTCTGATTTCAGTGGTAAAAGAGTAGCCTTGTACTGACCAAGTGAAGTCGCTGCATTTGTGCTTTGTTACCAAGTTGTTTCCATTAGCTGCGGCTACTGACATAGGGTTGAAAGTATCAAGCTTGGAACCCAACTCCTGAGCAACCTTGAGATCCAAGAAGTTGTGAGTGCTTCATGGATCGATGAGTATGTAAAGCTTGCGCTTTCCATATTTTCCAATGACCCTCATGCAGTTAAATGTAGCTGAACCGCTGAGAGCATTGACAGAAATCACTGGAGTAGGTTCGGCTTGACCTACTTCGTATGTGATATCAGTGATTTTCTCGTTCTCAGGTAGGGAGTCATCATCATCATCTTCGCACTCCATTACAAAAATCTGGGATCTTTTGTGTTTGAGTTGATGCCCTGGTGAGAAGGCTTCATCGCAAAACATACAAAGACCCTTTGGTCTTCGATCTTGCATTTCCTGATAAGAGAACTTGCGAGCTGGCCTTTCGTTGTTGTTCTTCGGAATGAAAGAAGGTTTATTGTTTGGTTTTGTAGGTTCCGGAGTGGTCAACAGAGGTGGGGTTTGTTTTTTGTATGGGGGGTGGCCGTATTGTTTCTGTTGAGAAGGATTGAAGGGGGCTCGGTAGGAGCGTTGAGGAGTGGCAGCCAGAGCAGATTCGTGGAGGCTTGCTATTCTCGCAGCAGCTGACAGAGAGGTAGGTCCAAACTGACGGACATGACGTGAGAGGTGTGGGTTCATGTTTTTCAGAAAGATACTCAAAGCGTGGGCTTCTGGGAGGGAAAGTCGAGTTCTTGTGTTCTCAAACTTCTCCAGATAGTCTTCAACGGAGTCGGAACCCTGTTTCAGAGCGACGAGATCTGAGAGGGGATCGTCAAAGAGGCCGTTGAATCGTCATGTAAGCACAATTATGTAGTCTGTCCAAGATGGAAAGATCCGAACTGCTCAGCGATAAAGTTCCAGTGCCATTTGAGGGTTTTTCCGGTCATATGCATAGCAGCAAGGCAGATCTTTGTCTCTGGAGCTGTGTTGTCGAGTTCGAAGAACTGTTCGCAACGGCAGATCCAGTCGCGAAAGTTGGTGCCGTCGAAGGTGGGGAAACCCACTTTTGTCAGCTTGATTGAGAGTCCGTT
>OVBX01006009.1:0-12334 GCA_900406325.1 Erucastrum elatum
CATCTAATTTGCGTAATTGTATCGACAGAAAGGAAGAAAAGTTTATTGGCTTGAAAAGTCATGATTGCCATGTGATGATTCAGCGCCTCCTTCCTGTTTTCTTGTACAGCTGTCCTAAACCTTGCCCTTGATGGCTATGACCTACATCAAATGTCCTTATACGAGGGAAGAGAAAAATAATGGAGAGGGGAAAAATGGGAAGAGCGCACTTTTATGGTAATACACATAAGTTTCTTCTTCTGGCCTTCTGTATCAAACAGGAAAGGCTACACATTTCACTCAGTCAGATTGCAGATGGTAAGGCATAACAGGTTTAGCCTAGTCCTGCAGATTCTAGAATTTCCTTTCTTCATTAAATAAATGCTCAAATAAAATATTTAAGCTGTCAATCATTCCCTACGTATTTCAACAACAAGATATACCTTTTCATAGTTATATATGATACTTATTCACAATAGAGAAACTCACCCTCTCATAGAAAAGGTGGAATGTGTACACGAGACAGCCTGTGCATGTCCAGAAAAATGATAGTTAAACCAATTATGTTCCAATCCAACTTGCCGCCATAGCTTTGATGTGGTGACCTAAATTACATGAAAATAAAAGGAATATTGAAGACATTCAATTAAAGCATATCAAACAGTTTAATATATCTGCATAGGTAAATTACTTTTGAGTAGCCTTTAACCAGGAAAATGGGTCTTACATAAGAACAAAAGCAACACTTTCCAAGAACTCACTTGAGAGCTGCCCATAAAACTTAAGAGGTTTATTATAGTCAAGGAGATTCTCTCTGAGAAAGGCCTTCAGCCCTTCTGGAGTTTCTGTGCCTGAAAAAAAAGAGCGAATTTGAAAGAGATAGATCACTGTCAACCAAAAAACGTGATATTAAATTCTTGGGTTACAGTCAGAGTCACTCAGTCTTACGATTTGTTACATTTCCATCTCAAAACCCTGTAAGTGTAAGATAAAATCACAATTAACAAATGTAGAAGATAAATCAAGAGACAAACAATACAAGCAAACATCTATGTTTTATTATAATAAGTTTTAAATAATTTTGTACAAAATCTGTTTAATTTAGTTTTTACACGTCTTATGTTAACACCATAGCACATTGTACTGAAGGATTTGTAATTTATCCAACATTTTCTCTGGTTTGCATGATATTTTAGCGTCTGTTTCAAGAATACTTCCAAAAACTTCTCTTTCTATAAAACCTACCCATATGTCTCTATACAAACAACTCGATCCCATAACTATTTTATAGTTACTTTCCACATTTCCAAAACTCTTTGTCCAAAACAACATGATATGAATATCTCTCATAACAATAAGTGCAAATTTTTTTTTTGGAATTGTACTTATTCTTTTTTGTTAAAGTCAAAAACTTACTCACCAAATTTATTCTTTTTTTTATTCAAGATACATCAATCATCTCCACATCTACACGACTCCAGCTCAGCATCTTGCATCCACATGGTCTTTACCATTCAACATGCTGCCAACGTCAATAACTACATCAACAACTTCATTAAGGCAGACTATTGGCGTCTCCAAGCTCTCACTTGCACCTTTAATCTCCTTCTTTAGCTTTGTGTGTCGATCAAACACAACATCCTGATCTGATTCAACAACCACGTTTACCACTTTGAAACTTCCCCATTATATGTGCTTTTTTCCTCCACGAGATATGCAACTCCATCATACTTTTCTCCCCCCCCCCCCCCNCCCCCCCCCCCACGAAATATGCACTCTTTAGAACAAAACATCACCATTCTCCCCTGCTTGATTGCATACTAAGCTAAGAAAATGTTTAGATGTCAAACCTTTCATACACATTTGTCTGCTTCTTCATGTGTAATCATGATATAGCTCATGCTGCAATAGAATATATTACAAGCACTGTATCATGGTTTGACGCACCGATCAAACTACGCACGATTTCACTATCACTCTCATGATGATCACTTCGCATCACTTTTTGACGCACTTCGGTATCATTCCCTTTTGTACCACAAACAACTTCGTGTCCTGGCTCCAAGTTTGATGCTTCTGAAACTTCAGCAAGATCACTTCTGACAGAGTCACATCCTTCTTCTGTTTTCTTTTCCTTGATCTCATCAAGTAAGCTACACTTGGAAAACAACACCTTTTCCACCCTCTTGGGTTCAATGAAGATATTGTTCATCATCTTGGATAAGTTTCTGCTTTTCTCACGAGCAAAACTGTCCACCTTCTTGTGTCAAATATTCCCACATAACCAGCATCATATCAGATGTTGTTTCTTGTTTTACCTGACAAAGTTGCTGATACACTGATAAATCTCCTTCCTTGTACAAATGTACAACCATGCTTCAGAACCTTCTGTCTAGCCTTTATCTTGGTGCACTGATGACTTTTGGCTTGTTATTCACATCAACACGCTGTAAAACTTCATGCCATACTCCTTTTTGTACGTCATGACATAATTCCTTGGCTTCAGTTTTTGATGTGCGTCCCTGCACGAAGTGTGACAACCACTTATGATGTACTTTCTTAGTACTCTCAGCTCCTAGATATCACAGTCCCTAACTCACCTTGGCTGATTATCTCATTGAGAGTATCTCATCCAAGTCTTTGGATCCACTGTTTGGCATCCTGATCTGCTTGCAATTCTCTGCAAAATCACGCTCCAGCATCATTTCTCTCTCTTGTTCAACAGTAGCAACTTCTCTTCGCTGGCTAACTTCTTGTTCAAGACACTCACTATTATTTTTTACAGCCGCAAGTTCTTCAACTAGTTCTTCAAGCAGTTTGTTTTGCTTATGAGCCACATCCTCCAGTCACATATTCTCTCCTTTGAGCTTCAACCACTTGTTAAAGCAGCACGTCATACTCTCCATTGTCTGTATCAATATCTGAATCTGACGATACACTAGATCCCTCTTTGTATGCACCGAAAGCAACAAGATTCTTCATTATTTCCTTTCCATCAGCATCAGAGTGTGAAACTCTGAATCATCAGATGATAGAAGTGATATGCCTCTTCCTATGTGTATCCAATCCCTCTACACCAGGATACTTAAGTTCCTTTCGCCGAGCTACATGACAGTTAGCCCTCTTATGACCAATCCCTTCATACTCATAGCACTTGAGACATTCTCTTCTTCTGCTATTGTACGATCACCTCCAGGATCTCATATTGCTTCTCACCAGAGCGATTCATCATGTTACCAAGATTCCTAGCCAACATACTATTGTATCTTAAATCTTCTGAAATCTATCACCATCTTCATCAGCTACAAGTGCTATACTCTCCTTGATGCAGAGACCGAGCTATTGTTTGTCTCTATCTTTTCTGCTTTCAGCACATTCACATATTCATCAAACTTGAGCTCATACGTGTTTGTACTCATTTTCAAGACTGCTTTGTGAGCTGTAAACCTAGTTGGATGACAACATAGTAATTTCTTTACCAGCTTCTACTCTTTTTACTTCTATCGAAGTACATATGCTTCATGCACCATACCATTGAGTTTGGCATTGAAGTGTGCCACATAATCACCACTAAACCTCTTGAGATTCTCAAACAACGACCCAAGATGATCAAGGTGTGTCCTCTTGACACTCTCATCCCCTTCAAATGAAGTCAGAAGGATCTCCCACGCTTTTTAGCTGAAGTACTCCCCTGAGTTAGTTAGAACTGTTCTGCTTCAACAGCTCCAAAAATCGCTGACAGAGCCTTTGCATTTAACTTCAATGCATTTCTCTTCCTCTGTCCAATCCTATTTTGGCTTGGGATTCTTCCCAGCTTAAGTGACTATGGTAAGCTCCTCCCAACCAATCTTCACAATTGTCCACGTGTCCTCATTGATTCCTCGAATCAACTGCTTCATGCGAGCCTTCCTATGACCATATTGCTCTGTGTTCAACATGATTGCCTTCTGCATATAAACAACCGTGTCCATCTTAACCTTCATGATTACACTGATAACTTAGGTGCACCATTCTGATACCAATTGTAAGTTCAAGATGCAACCACAATTAAGTAATACAAAAGATAAATCAAGAAAACAATACAAGCAAACACCTATGCTTTATTAGATATCTCCTTAAACAATTATTACAAGATCTGCTTAATTCAGGTTTTATACATCTTGTGTTAACATTCTAACACACGCTAATGAAGGATCCCTAATCTACCCAACATTGTCTTCATCCTCCTAATACGCCAACATCTGCTTCAGGTTGACTAACAACACTTCCATGAGCTTCTCTCTCTCTATAAAATCAGCCTATGTGTCTCTGTTCTATACAGATGACCCGATAGCTATTTTGTAGTTATCACCACGTTCTCAAAATCTTTTCTCCAAGGCAACATGGATATGGACATCTTCCAGAATAATAAGTGTAATTTTTTATTTTCTTGGAATTACACTTATTCTTTTTTCCTTTATGTCATAAACTTGTTCCCCAATTTAATTCCTCTTGCTTTTTCTCCAAGATACACCATTTCCCTCCAAGTTTACATGAATCCAGCTCAGCATCTTGCATCCGCATGATCTTCACCACTCGACATGTCGCCGACGTCAGCGACTACATCAGCGTCTACATCAACAACTTCATCAATGCAGACTATTGACATCTACAAGCTCCTGCTTGCATCTTCAGACCCTGGACTTGAAAACTGCACCTTAGCACTAGCCTTATTTTCTGAGTGAGGAACAATTCCAAAATCACTGTTCTTCCTTTGATCTGAAGTAAGTCAATCAAATCAAGATAAATAATTTAAGGAGGAGAAAAAAAACTAGGATAAATCCAAACGCCATTAAAATGCAAACTAGTTTAAAAAAAAAGACAAGAGTAAACAAATTGCTTTGTACACAGCCTCAGACTAATCAAAACCTAAGACAGAAGCAGACTATTGTAAGTTCCAGTGGTGGCGCTCAGGGTGAGAAGTTGGATGAAACCTAAAAAGACACAAGCAGACTATTGAAAGCCGAGAGTCAATGACTGACGGAAGAGGATGATAAGCAGAAACTTTCCTCAAACTAATTAATAAAACCAAAAAAAAATGTAAACCAACAATTGAACCAAACTGGTAAACTAACATCAAAACCAGCCCACTCAGTTATTTGATATAAAACCAACACTTTTTTATGTTTAGGTGATTTTTGACCCAACCAAACTGACCGACCCAGCCTATTCGGATATATCCAATCTAAACAGGTAAAATATAAGAATTAAAAAGTTTGAGAATCAAATCAAATTGAGATGAGAATCTACTAATGATGTGTTTCAAATCAAGAACGCCGACTAAAAAGATCATATTTCTTGGCATAGCGGCTTGTTTTTTCATACTTGAACATGATCGATTTCTAGGAATCTTTGCTGGTGATTTTATTATCACCGGTTTCCTTTGGCAGCATTCACCGATTTTGGTTCGGTGATAATTATAAAAAAGCTAGAATTTTGACCAGTTTCATATGTTCTAAGTTTACACAGTCGCAATGAGTAAATTCTTGTTATAGTGGATAACAGGGTGTTTCTTGTTATAACAGTGAAACAATTTGTTGAACTGTGATGTTTGTTAAACGGTGAAGGTTGTAACTAAGAACTACTGACTAAATTTCATTAAATAAGAGAAATAGAAAATGGTTAACTAGATATTATTATATTTTACAAATGAAAGGAAGAAGCTAGAATATTTTACAAACAAAGGGAGGAAACTTGAAACTGAAATTAGGTTGTAATCACCAAAGTCTACAGTCAGGAAAAACAATCAGTGGCTCAAAATCACGGTAAAAAGACCAACCTCTCTGATCCAAAAGCAACGGTTACACATATTTTTACCCTTACTGCTATCAATGTGCCAATGATACCAATCTATGTCCAAACAAGGAGTACACTGGCAACTATAAAACAAGGGGATAACAGATGAAATGAATTCA
Source organism: Erucastrum elatum (assembly GCA_900406325.1). Lineage (NCBI taxonomy): Eukaryota > Viridiplantae > Streptophyta > Magnoliopsida > Brassicales > Brassicaceae > Erucastrum > Erucastrum elatum. The sequence continues at coordinate 5,934 of OVBX01006009.1, forward strand.
TCCCTCTTTGTAACAAACCCAATGTAGAGATCTAACCACCCTGTTTATCATTTCAACAGATATCCTTGTTAAACGAGAGAAATACTCCTCATCATACCAATATATCGTGCGTGTCATAGCGTAGGTGTACAAAGCACGCTCGAATCCTACATCCGCTGCTCTCTTCATCAAAGCAAGTCCTTCTTCTTTGAAGCCGAATGTGAAAAAAAATTGTACACCCTTGATGTAAAGTGTACTCGGGTTTCCTTCAACGTAACAAGTTTGCAACAACGAACGAGGCATGTGTACGTACCGAGGGAAGTTAAACACATCAAAAGATGCGTAAACTCCAGGAAGTTCTGTTAATGCCTTCATAGACTTGCATGTTGTTCTCAGTCTATAGAGATCTTCAAAAGAGTTAGCTGCTACACATTCCACCACTAACGCTTGAATTACTTCAGGCAGAGAAAGAATCAAGAACTCTTTCATGATTTATGTTTTGTTGTGTTTGAAGTTTGTGGTTTAAAGTTACTCTTAGGAGGAGTATTAAATAGTCTGACGGTTACCAATTAAAAGAGTGTAACGGTTGCCAATTAAAAGAAATATATTTTCTATATGTTTTCCCTTAAATATAAAGGGTATCTTAACCATTATTACATTACTAAATGAGTCAGAATTTATTCTAAAAATAATAAATTTGGTAGTTGCTGACAAAATGTATGGTAAATTTTGTATATATTATTACCAAGTATTTCTTACAAGTTTTTAGAAAATATATTTTTATAATTGGTTTCTGTATTTGAGATTTGAGAATATCTGTATATAAATAAGATACATAAGGAAGACATTTTAAATTATTGGTAGGCTTGGGAAATCAAAGGACCAATCGGGTGTCGGTTCAGTTCCAATCGGGTGTCGGATTTTCAGTTCTAGAAAAACATTTTATTCGGATATTTTAAAAGTTCCAGTCGATCTCGGTTTGTATTATTGCCAGGTTTGGTTTGGTTTTAGTAACACCACAAAGTTCCGACTAAACCAGTTATGCATTCATATATCGGTTCTTGATTGGGTTTCGGTTCTGAAAAAAACTATATTGTAGTTGATTGATACTGATAAAAAATCGGTACTCTTCTCTGTATCATTTAATCGCCATGGACATTAACCAAAATATGAATAGAAAAATGCAAACTCATAAAACATGTGACAAAGCAACTCTGTATACAAAAGACAAACACATTCGAACTTGTGAAGCCAGACATATTCAACTCTGTTTACATTAGAACTCATACAAATACACTCAAACTGGTAACACAACGAGACTAAGAGTAGTAATCAGACACAAGGGTGAAAAGAGACAAAGATGAAAGCAACTTAAAAGTATTTTTATGATAGAAGTGATACAAAGATCACTATTGGTGAAATGAAAAAAAAAACAAAACAAAGATCACCATTATCCAAGTGAAACCAAACAGAAAGCAACATAATTCAATGAAATAAAAATAAACTCTTTGAAACTTCATCTCCATCCTTCAACCTTCAGAATCCAGACTTCAATCATAAAGATTGTGAGCTTCAAACTCTTATAAAAAGGCAAATTTCCAGTTAAATGACCAATATACAAAGGCGAACGAATACATAAGAACTGCAGATGAATTTATACATTTCTCAAGCTCTTCAACATCATCTAGGATTTTCTCATTTGTGATGATGGTTTCCTTAAGCTTGACATCAGCATGAAGCCATTGCTCATTACACATATGATAGACCATGGATTTTACTCACTTTTCACCATGGTTTAGGAGTATGTCTATTTAGAATATTTATATGTTCAGAAGTGATTTGGAAGAAATTAATGTTTTTGGAGTATTTTGGAGATATTTGGAGAAGACATCTGACCTGACCGTCGAGCAAGCCAAGAGGTTGACACGAAGACATTATAATCGATCGATGTACATCTTGTACCATCAATCGATATTGAGAGCGCTGAAGCCCGTATTGGTTCCATTCGACTTATGACACAAGAGTTCACCAAATTACAAGATTACCTCTGACGAGTTTTAACATGATTATATATACTCTGCCAAAGTGTTTAGGGAAGAGAGAGAGCTTTCATATTTTCTTGTTTTACACAGCAAAGATTTTTAGGATTTATATAGTTGGATAGAAGATCCAGAGAGATTTGTGATTGGAACTCCATTATTATATATATATATATATATTTTATGCAATTTTCTTTATACCTTGTTGTTATGAATTGTTTAGCTATGTTTTGGATAGTTATTCTGTTAGATTTAGGGTTCAAATAGGTTTTGAGGGATTAGCCCTAGCTATAAATTGTTAAGTTGTGATATTAATTGACATGATTGTCATTAATGCTTGTGTCCTAGAGTAGCTAACTAGAACCATAATCTAAGGAATTGTAGGGATAAGTGACAACATATAATTCACCCTGAAACCGTCTTAGTCAAGCTAGAAACGCTAGAGTAAGGGGAAAGCTGAACTAGGCAGCCTAGTGAGCATATTCAACCCGCACGCAAATCTTGACAGATGCGCATCAATCAATATTCCTATAGAATAATCGATCGACGTTGCGAAAGGTGTATTAATCGATATTCCTCTAGAAGCATCGATCGATACTCTCTAGTCATCAGACAAGCTGAGAATGCTACCACCTATTATCTTGTTATTAAGTGTTGAGCTGTACGATATCATGCATACAACTGATAGGCATTTATAGGACTATAATCATGATTACCTGAATAGAAAGCCTAATTCTAGATATTTCATCTTACTGTTTTAAAACCCACTCTAAATCACTTAAGCAACTACCTTGCTCAGAATTGATATTTACTTTAAACCATAATCAACCTAGCTTAGTTAACCTGGCTAGATTTATTGGTTCTCTAGCTCCTTGTGGATTTGATCCCTAAGTACTACAACTGAACCTCTTATTTGAGAGAGTAAATTCACTCCTTAGGATAATTTAAGCACTATCAACATAATGGCCTCTATCATGTAGTTAGTTCAGCAGCTTCTATGAGGTTCTAATATCATGCCACTTGCGCTGAAAGCACTTTCTGATGCTACTGGTGAAACCTGCATAGCCAGGAGATCTCTCTCCATTTCTTCAAGGATAAGATACTTCATTTTATGCACTTTCCACCACGACAGTATGTCAAAATCGATTTATTCTCCCCAAAGATAATTATGCATATGCATGTGCTTCAACATACTTCTCACCATCTCCAATAAAGTTATGTTTCGTTGTTTAACAACACCGTTTTGTTGAGGTGTTTATGGAGCAGTGAAATGTCATTTTATGCCAGGATTCTTGAGACACAAACTCTCCTCCTATGTCTGTTCTAAGAGTGATTAAATTCTTCTCCATTTCTTGTTCCACCATGCTCTTTAGTTTCTTAAATTTATTGAAAGCTCCAATCTTCTCTTTCTAACAATATCATTCACATATACCTAGTATGATCATCAACAATAACACATATGTATTTGTTCCTAGCAAGTGTACTCGATGTTATGGGTCCACACAGATTTCCATGAAGAAGTTCAAATATCTTGTTAGCTTGGTATGAGGTAGCTTTAAGAAAAGCATTTCTAGCTTGTTTTCCAAGCAAGCAAGAACAACACGCTTCTTTATAGATTTTAACATTCGGGATGCCAAGCACAAGTTCCTTATGTATCATGGCTTTTAAACAATCAAATTTTATATTCCCTAACTGTGTGTGCCACCTTCTTGACACATTCTCTGTTGATAGACAGAGGCATGACGTTGTATTTATTCCCATGTGAACTTTGTACAGTCTGTACCTTGACGTTTTAGTTTGAAGGGTAACTTTCCATGCTGATCATGCATTGTTAACTCTTCTTCTCTCATTCTTATATCGCATCTTGCCTTTGTAGCTTGAAAAAAGCTAATAATTTTACTTTTTAGATCATGGAAGAAATAAACATCAGTTATCTTTCGTGAGTGATATTGTGCCTTTGTCTTTAATGTCTATGCGGGAGTCATCCCCAATCTTACTTTACCTGTAACCGTATAGTAAATCTTAGAGAAATTTTTTTGATCTCCGGTCATATGATTGCCTGGTTCCATTGTCGAGGTACGATATGTTTTCTCCTCTAATATTTGTTTCATATTTCTTGGGCAAAACATTATTACCGTTTCAATATTTCACCTCATGCATTATAAGTTCATTTGCCTCTTGTGTATCAGTGTTATTGTTTTCCTGAGCTTCTTTTAGCTTAAGCCGGCCCTCCGGACCGTGAGACCCAAAGTGGTCAATTTTCTCACAACGAAAACAAGTTATTCTTGACACATCTCTTCCTCCATTGAAGTGGCCACGACCTCTCCCTCTGTAGTTGTTGCGTCCAACACAAATATAATTTTTTTTTATTATATAAACCTTTGTTTTTAAATTTCTAATTAATATGATCATGAGTTTATGACACATAGCAAGAAATATTTTATAATTGTGGCATGTCTCAAAAACATCATGAATAATATAAAAATTTAATAAAAACAGTTGATAGTAGTTTTCCTAATAAAATATTATTTTTAAAAATTACATATATTTCCTTTTACAAAATCTTGAAAAATAAATTTATAATAGAAAAACAGAATTTAAACAATCTTTTTAAACATTATAAAATCATAAAACACAAGAAGTTATTTAATAGAAATCTTTTATTTATTATATAAATCTTGATTCTTCCAAATTGCTAATTAAAATGTTTGCGTTATGTGTCAATAAATTTTTAAGATTGTGATATGTGTAAAAGATATGATAATTTTTTTGCTTAGATTTTTTTATTATCTTTTTTACATGCTACATAATTTTTTAATTGTGATGTTATTGTTGTACATGAGTAAGTGTGAGTATGATAAATGTGTATTTGTACTTATAAGAAAAACTAATTATAAAATAAGTGATAATTCTTTTTTTACAAGTCAAAACAATTTTTTTTGTCGACATAGTCAAAACAAAATAAAACTGTAAAAATATCATTCTTTTGTGTAAATAACTAACTTTACTTTTTAATAAATATTTTCATGTTAAAAATTTAGAAATAAAAATATTTTCAAATATTTCATCCGATATTTTTTTATAATTTTTTTTCACTTTAGTGTACTCATGAAATTAAAACACCAATCAAAATATGTGCAAACGCACAGATCCATACCTATATATTTAACATTAGATACTACTCTCTTCATTTATTATTATATGATGTTCTATTGACTAACACATAGATTAAAAAAAATGATGCAATCTCTATTTTATCCTTTTTCAATTAGTGTTTAATGTTTTTTTTTGCCATCTAATTATTATTATTATAAAAGGGCTAAAGCTCATAAAAACATACACAAACCTAAATTGGGATCTATAACAAACATCCCGCATAAACCACGGGCCCAACAGAGTCCACACGAAAGACGAGTCCAAACAGAGGCCTAAGATAAAACCTGAACGGTTGGAACCGCAGCCTTAGAGACGCGTCTTGGGACACGCGTCAACCTTGAAGCAAATAGAGGACACGTGTTTCAACCTCACAAAACGAGGAACATGCGTCAGTCATCCACCGCATCTCCACCACCACACAGATTCCCCACCGGAGAACGTCCACCGACGCTACACCGGGAATCGAAGAACGCCAAAAACAGGAAACGAGGAACATGCGTCAGTCATCCACCGCATCTCCACCACCACCCAGATTCCCCACCGGAGAACGTCCACCGACGCTACACCGGGAATCGAAGAACGCCGGAAACAGGAAACCCGACTCCTTCCACCTCAACTTCTTCGCCTTAGCTCCTTCAATTAGTGTTTAATGTTATCTGTGTCTTTGTACAATACCAATTGTAAGGGTAAATAAAGTCATACTTTTGTTATTAAATGCTTGGTATTCCGTGAACGTCAACTATTTTGATACAAAGAAAAATCGTTCAAAAGACATGTATTACCGAACGGAGGAAGTAATTTTCTTTAAAGTTATTCACTATTCAGCGGCTATATTCTGTTAGATTCCTAAGTTTCGATGCATTTTTAATTACTTAATTACTCATATTCCAACAACTTAATTTTGTACAACAAAATTCAACTGATACTATTTAGATCTATGTCTCATATTCGAGTGGCTTTGAATTATTCAAAAGGGTATATCAATATTCGGATAATAGCCAAAGGTCTACGTAAGGCCGTCAGCAATTTTAAATAGTTTCTAAAACGACAGAATAAATAATAATAAAAAAAAGTATACAGATAATTATAAAAATGAAAATCGTGGTCATTAAGAAATAAATCATCAAAAACATCAAGAATCTTTGAGTTTTTTTTTCCTTTTTTGAATCTTGAGTTTTTTCTTCAAGAACGCGATGAACGACCGCAAAACCCTACTCCAAAGAGAAA
>OVBX01006010.1:0-11811 GCA_900406325.1 Erucastrum elatum
CTATAGAGGAAGAGGAGACAGTCTGCTGGGACTTGATCTTAGCCATTACCTTATCTGACATGCACACTGGTTCAACATGTTCTTGCATAGTTACCATGAATTCTTCTCGATGTTGCAAACTTCCCACTCTTTTCTCACCCATTCCATTTGTCGAAAAAGGGATCAAGATTCTGGCTTCTCAGCTCCATGCCCAGCTACCAGAGGAGCTGATCTTCAGGTCTATAACGAGAATGTGCAAGATTGATAAAGATACCATTGATAAATGTTATGCCACAATAACAATATTTGTCAGCATGATCATTACAAAATATTCTGCTAATCTGCATCGATCCTCATAGTGGGTGGAAAAGCATTATACAACTAATCTCTTTGTCTGAAAGACATCAAGAAACCAGAGATTAGTTACAATGTTGTCACAATGGTATTCAACAACCTTAATAGAGACAGTAAATACCTATAGTGTCTCAAACAACACGAGTAGTTCAACGCAGCCACTAGAAGGATCCAAACGCACCAAGGAAAAAGATCCCAAAGGGACTTGGTGAATCTTCTTCGCAACAACAAGCTGACGATCGATCAGAGACCTAAGAGAGCCAGAGTACTTGTACATGCTTACTCTGAGTACTTAGTCTGGTATGATATACACTTTCTTATTCATCTTATGATTTTTTTTGATGAAATTTCAAATTTATTGATCACTTCCGGATAATATTTATTTACAAATGCGTAAGCAATGAAGAATAATGAATGTAAATGAGCTACTATCTCTAGACAGTGTGGCCTGCAAACCAACGCTGCACTAAACCTTTCAGCCTCGGTTTCTTGGAGTAACCAGTGGAGGTGATTCTGTTCTGGACCATTTTATCAATCAGCCGAGCAAGCTGGTCGACTGGCTTAGTCACTCTGTCATGTTTCCTCTCATTTTGCTCACGCCAGACATATATACTAGATAGTGACTTGCAATACAAGCCTCAAGAGGATGTAGGTAAGGTGGTTGTAAGTGGTTGTCAAGAGAGATGTCATGGTAGTGTCCCAGTCAGGATCAGGAGCACTACCAAACAAATTCCCAACCACTTGAATCCAAGCACTACCAAACAAATTCCCAACCACTTGAATCCATAGAGTATAGGTGTATGGGCACGCAAAAAACAAGTGACCATTCTATCTTATGATTTTTTCTGAGTGTTACTATGCATTTTGGGGGTGCATGAATGATCATTGGTTTGTGATATAAATAAATCTATATGATATGGTTGTTTATGTTTTCTTCTTTGTGTATATTCCAAAATCTTACTTTGAAATTTTTAAGTGATAACTTGCTAGGTTGAGTGTTTTTCACATTTGAGTAATCAATTTACACATTTTGTAAGGTTTAGACTCGTATGTGTTAGTTTTTTTCCAGATTTGCGGAATCAATTTCAGCAAATTTGTATTATGTTTCTAAAAAAAATCCCACAATTTTGTGGTGGGACTATGAAAGTACTGAAGTTCCTAATGACTTGAAACACAAATTAGTGCATCAGAGTATCATGAACAAACTGAGTGATTGTGGATTTTGTAGCCCATTTAAATTTCGAATAGTAGTAGCCTATTGGGATTCTTATAAGCCAAAAATTAACAACATTAAAATCATCAATGCCAACGAATGTGAATGTAAGTTGTTCACTTTTTGGTAAATTATGTGTCTTTTGTTTTGTGAAAACAGATCTAATGAATGAAATATTATTTGATTTCATGACCGAAAAGTAGAAACACACGACCTAACCTAACCAATTGCAGATACAGTTTTGGCTTGACATTTGTACTCAATGTCAAAACATCTTGTTCATTTCTGGCGAAGGTGGCTACGAAAAGGTTTTAGATATGTTGATTGGTGTTGACCATCTGTTTTTCCTTAGAGAAATGAATTACATGTGCACATTTTGGTCATGATCTTCTCTAGGAGGTTTATGGTCAATCTCACAAAAACAAACTAAACTTGAGATAAATCAAGTCTAAAAATAGAATTCATTAAATAATAACAAACATTAACTAAAAGAGCTTCATTTCAACAGCAAAAAAGATGATGCCTTGGTGCATAGCAAGGCGAACAAAGCCACAATCACTCCATTTCTGGTCTATACTTTCAAACAACTCCCAATAATCATTCCGTTCATCAACACCCCATCCCATCAACAATCCAACATGCATTGTGTGGTTAAACTCCAAAGCCAACCTGCAAGCTCAACATGTGTTGGAGCTAGCATACGCTGCCAAAAAAATCAAAACTATTTGTACATATTTAAATAAATAATGAAAAATAAAATAAAATAACTCACAAATCCAAAGTCTTGTTATGTGTAACTTGAGAAGCTTTCGTAACAAACCGCCAAGGATCCACTAAGGGAACATAGGAACTTTTCGTAGGTTTCTTCTTCAGCACGGGCAGCTGGCTTATAATGAAGCTGCATATTTTTAACGAAATCTTTCCTTTTCATATAGGAGATTACAATGTCGATTGTCTGTGGGAGACCATGGTTTTTACCCTTACACAAGAAAGATATTCCCATTGTGAGCTTGTGTACATATAAACCAGATAGAGAATCGCCATTCAGAATCGATTTTGAATACCACTGCCTAAAGATTCTAATCGCCCAACAGTTAGCAACATCACCTGCATTACAAAAACATTATTAGATAACATGTTTCATTTTCAGAAAATAATAAAATGTATGGAATACATAGAAATATTCTAATACCATCGAAAACAAAAACAAATGTGATTTTAGATTTTTTTTTACTTACTAAGAATTTCATTAATAGAGATATAACTATTTTATATAATGTAATTTTAACATAGATTTAAAATTTGTTGTAGTGATTTACTGATTTTACCAATGAAATTAAGACATGTCAGGAATCAATATCGCAGTTTCACTTAACCGGTCATGCTTGATTAGATTCTTTATGTTTTGTTGACTGATTTAGATTTCTATGTTTGATTTGTTGAATCAAGATCACACCCACAAGATTGTTTACCCAGACTTCATTTCCTACTGTTTGGAAAGAGATCCAAACTCTCAAGCTTCCACTATATCATATATGATGATAGAGATTATAAAGAGCATACAACGTTTCCTTGTTTCATGTTAACTTGACACAGAAGTTACCGGAGAACAAATGTTGTATCTGAAAAATCCATTAATAGCGAAAAAAACATTTTATTACACGCAAATGGAATATAATATTAAAATACACAAAAAATTAAACTTTTAGTAGTCATATTTTATTATTCATTAGATTATATCTTTTTCAAAAACCTATTATACAAAAAAAGTATTTTTGTTATAAACAAATCAGTAAGGAAAAGCTTTAGCTACACATGTTTATTCTTTAAAACAAACTACTCAAAATTACAATATAAAAATGTACCACAACAATATAATTACAGCCATCGGGATCATACCAAATTCGACTACGTGATATATCATTTTCTAAAAAATCAGATTCATTTATTTGATGCCATATGTATGTTCTTTTAAATTCTGTTAGATGTAAATCAGTTTTTATAAAGACTATCTCCAACTGGTTAATAGTCTTTTTTATAGATTTTATCGAGTTTTATCAGATTTTTAGTTAATAAATTTTTCATTAAATCTAAACCAGATTAAAAACAGATCGCCGAATCTACCGGTTCGATCACAGGTTTGAGTCGAATATATAAAAACGTTGCTTGAAGTTCAAACATTATGATAGAACAGCTTTTAAATATTTGTTTTTAATAAAAAGTTATAAATTCATGTAAATTTATCTAAATGATCAAGAAAAAATGATACGTGCATTCTGAAAGAAAGGGTCAAAATATAGTGTTGATTGATGGTTAGAATTATTATATAAATATATGACAAAATAAACTAATTTTCAATTTAAAAACGACAATTCATATATATACTACATTTTAATAATGAGAACACATTGTTTTTCAATAAAGAATAATTATGTTATTGAATTGTATATATTATTTTAAAATCTATTTCGAAGAAATACCACACTTTGAAAAATAAAACAAATGACAAAAACATAAAGACTCAATTGTAAAGATACGAAACAAAAAATAATGATAGTTTTCAGTTTTGGATCAATAAGTGGGAAAATAAATTTGTACTTTCCAACATCAGATCAAAAGCTAGCAAATAATTAAAGTAAATCAGGTTGAGCTTAGCAAACTGGATTGTTTTTTTTTTTTTTTTGGTAAAAGCTAAGCGGGTTTTTACAAAAAGATATATGAAAAACTTTGACATCCAAAGCTTTTGAAAAACTCTAAATGTTTTGAGGTTGGATCTCTTTGAGTATATGGAGCAGAAAGAGTTATGAAACCTTTGACTCTGTCTGGTCTAAACAAGCACAGAGACTCAGAGAGAAACCTATGATAGCTCCCCAGTCATGACCAGAAACAAAACCCTATAACAGTGAGAAACGTAAACTCTTCTTTTTTTCATAAAGTGTAAATAACTGAACAACGTGAATATTATTGATGTGTTACACGAGTTTATATACAACTTGACTCAAGCATATCGATCCTTATCTATCGTTACATATATCTCTATATACTTCATATATATCTATAAATATTACATCATTATCCAATACTCCCCCTCAATTTGGGAAGATGGAAATTTCGAACTCCCATCAAATGCAACAGCTTCTCAAATTGGACTCTCCCAAGAGCCTTGGTTAACACATCTGCAACCTGCTCACCTGAGCGTACATGAACCGTTGTGATCAAACCCGCCTTTATTGCATCTCTAACTTGATGACAATCTGACTCCACATGCTTTGTTCTTTCATGAAAGACTGGATTAGTAGCTATGTAGATTGCTGACTTGCTGTCACAATGAAGTCGAACTGGATCCTTAAGAGGTGCTCCCAAGTCACTCAACAATCGTCTCAACCACTTAATCTCTCTTGATGCTTCCGCCATAGATCGATACTCAGCTTCAGCCGAGGAATGTGACACTACATCATGTTTCTGAGTACGCCACGAGACAGCTGAGTCTCCTACCATCGCCACATATTCACTCAAGGAACATCTTGAAGTGGGACAAGATTGCCAATCTGCATCGCAATATACTGATAAACGGAGATCAGGATTGGAACTTAGAAAAATTCCTTGTCCTACCGTGCCTTTCAAGTAACGTACAACCCGAAGAGCTGATTCCCAATGATTTACTCTGGGTTTCTGCATGAACTGTGCTAAAGTGTGAACAGAGTACGTTATATCTGGTCTTGTAATAGACAGATATATTAGATTCCCTACCAACCTTCTGTACTGTCCAGCCTGCTCAATAAACGGACTGTTGTCTCTTCCAAGTTTGTGATGTTGTTCCATAGGTGTGGCACACGGTCTTGCTCCAAGCAAACCAACTTCTGCAACAAGATCTAAAGCATACTTTCTTTGTGTAAGCATGAATCCTTCACCTCCTATTCCAACTTCGATGCCAAGAAAATATTTGAGCTTTCCAAGATCTTTCATGTGAAAGCATCTCCCAAGATATTTCTTGAACTCAACTAGAACTTCCATGTTATTCTCACACACTAACAAATCATCAACATATATCATAACCCGAATCTCCACTGATCCTTTTGTGTACATGAACAAAGAATAATCCTCGTATGAATGCTTAAAACCAGCGTTCGTTAATGCCTCACTCAACTTAGCATACCAGCACCTTGGAGCTTGTTTTAGCCCATACACAGCCTTGTGTAACCTGCATACTTTCTTTGGATCAGGATGAGTGTATCCTTGAGGTAGTTTCATGTAGACTTCTTCTTCGAGTTCCCCATGTAAAAAAGCATTTTTCACATCCATTTGATGTATGAACCATCCTTTTCCTGCCACCACACGCAGCAAGCTCCTAATAGTAGTCATCTTGGCTACAGGCGCGAAGGTTTCAGTGAAATCGACGCCTTCTATTTGTCTGTTTCCAAGCGCCACTAACCTTGACTTGTGACACTCAACTTCACCATTTGCACCGTACTTGTATTTATACAACCACATATTGCCAATTGCTTCCTTTCCTGGTGGTAAATCTACTACACTGAACGTTTTATTCAGTATAAAAGCATCCATCTCATCCTTCATAGAATCTCGCCAGACCTTGTACTGTACTGCTTCTTTATAACTCTTTGGTGCATTCCCCTTGGTGACTGCGGCTATAAAGGCTCTGTGTGCTTCCGAAAAATTTTCATCAGACACATAATTCACTAAGGGATAGGGTGTCGAATGCGTACCTGAGACCGTCGTCGGAGACTCGTGATTTGAGAGAGCAGGAGCGTGATGAGGGGTGTCAAGACATTGTGCATTGTAGCTAACATAGTCTCGTAGTCTCACCGAAGGCACTTTATCTCTCTTGCCTCTGCCTAACTCTGTTTCATTTACTCCATCTCCTGACACTTCACCTGCTTCATCACTACTTGCAGCACCTTCAACTGGAGCATCAGTCTCATTTTCTTCTGCAGGTTCAGTATTTCGTGTGGTGCCGTCATCACCTTCTTTTGGCATCACACTGTGATTTTGTTGAGCCTCCGTCATGTTCTGGTTTCTTTCTGCAGTACTAGTCTCATTAACATCATCGCTCCCCCTGTCTTCGGTGTCTGAGATCGAACAAATAATCCAATCATCATCTGGTCCGCCAGTTAAAGTTCCTTCATCCACTGTAGTTGCATCTGTTTCTTTATAAGGGAACACTTCTTCCTTGAACACTACGTCACGAGAGACAAGAAACTCGTTTGTTTCCTTGTCATATACTCTCCAACCCTTTTTCCCAAAAGGATATCCCACAAACACACATCTTCTACTCCTAGGACTGAACTTGTCACCTCCTCTGTCCTTGCTGTGTACGTAACACAAACATCCAAATACTCTCAACGAACCATAATGTGGCTTCTTCTCAAACAAAACTTCATACGGCGTTTTACCCTTAAGAATTCTTGATGGAGTTAAATTAATGACATGAGTTGCTGGCGTTATTGCCTCTCCCCAAAACTTGACAGGTAAGTTAGCCTGAAATAGCATCGCCCTTGCTACATTAAGGATGTGTATGTGCTTCCTTTCCACTCTCCCATTTTGTTGTGGTGTGTAATAACACGAAGTTTGATGCAATATTCCATTGTCAGCAAAGTAATGTCTCAGACCTATAAACTCCTGACCATTATCACTTCTTACTATCTGAACACTTTTGCCAAATTGTTTTTCTGTGTATTTGCAGAATCTTTCTACTATCCTTCGGACCTCTGACTTTGCCACCATCAGGTGTGTCCAAACTGCTCTAGAAAAGTCATCAACTATTGTCAAAAAATACACTGCACCAGACGAGGAAGGTACTCGATATGGTCCCCATATATCCAGATGAATAAGCTCAAAACACTTAGTAGTTTTATTGCAACTTTGGTAAAACACATCTCTAGTTTGTTTAGCTCTAAAACAAATGTCACAAGGACTGGAGCAAACATTATTTTCAACACCAGAAATCATAGGAAAAACAGAAAAAGCTGGGTGTCCAAGTCTTTGATGCCACAACAACTGATCAACCTTGCACTGAACCGCATTTCCTCTTGTCATCGTAACATCCTTGAAGTAGTACACCCCATCACACTCCTCACCTGCTCCAATCAGAGTCTTCGAAGAACGGTCCTGCAATAAGCATATAGCATCAGTAAACAACGCAAAACAATTCATATGTCTCAACAACTTCGAAACCGATATCAATGAGCAATGCAGCTTTGGCACATATAACACATCTTTGAGTGAAATAGTATCACTCAGAACTAGATCACCCATGCTCGTCGATGTCGTAGTTCCTCCATCTGCAAAACCTACTAGACACGGTGACATCTCTCGAACATTCACCAACTGAGACAGCTCTCCTGTCATGTGGTGTGAAGCACCTGTGTCGATAATCACATCACCAAGTGTTTTACCTGAAAGTTTGTCTGCACTATTACTCGACTTTCCTTCTTGGATAATCTGCGTTATTTTACTCCACTGCTCCGGAGTAAGATCATTAGCAGCAGAACCATACGAGCTTGTTGCTGTTGCAACTTTTGCAGCTCCACGACCACTGCCTCTTCCGTAGCATCTTCCTGTGCCTCTGCCACCAACACGTCCATCACCATGACTTCGTTGTTTCTCATTGATCCACTCCGGATACCCCACAAGCTGCCAACACGAGTTCTTCTCATGTCCAGGCTTCCCACAGTGATAACAAACTCTGTCTCTAGGTTTGTTTCCTTCATTCTTGATACTTAGAGTGTTGACATCGCGACCATCACTCTGTTGTGTTTCTTTCTTGGCAAGAAAGCCAACTGCCTCTTGACTCGTTTCTCTCGCCTTAGTTGAGTTGAATATGGCTTCCTCCCTAATCACTTTAGCATATGCCTTGCCAAGATCAGGTAACTCATCTGCCTCAATGATAGCTGTCACCACATTACCAAATCGTGAATCATCTAAACCCATCACAAATTGATGAACTCTTTCTTCTTCTCGCTCTTTCTCATAAGCTGTAGCAGCTGAACACGTACAAGCAGGAGGTGGTCGGTACGTCTGAAGCTCCTCCCACATCACCGCCATGCGTCCATAGTATTCAATTACAGATTGTCCATTCTGTCGACATGAAGCAAGCTGCTCCATTAACTGATGCACACGCACTTTATTCCCAACATCAAATCTCTTCTTGAGATTGTCCCACAACTTGTAGGCGTCCGTAATGAACGTCACAGTTGACCTCACACTTGGTTCTATCGACGATCGTATCCACCCTACGATCATAGAATTCACACTCAACCACGCTTCCAAATCTTTGCTATTCTCCTCCGGCTTTACCAGACTTCCATCAATGAAACCAATTTTCTTCTTAGCTCTCAACACATTCCTCATCTCCATCGACCACTCGTTATAGTTGTCTCCCTTTAGCTTTACAGAAGTAATCAATGCTCCCGGATTATCTGAGGAAAACAGAGTATAAGGAGACAACATAACTCCTTCACTGGTTTTAGCCACCACTTGTTTATCATCGTCGCCCATGGTGAATAAAACCTAGAAAATTTCTGATAGCTAGATAGATCTTAGCTCTGATACCATGTAAATAACTGAACAACGTGAATATTATTGATGTGTTACACGATTTTATATACAACTTGACTCAAGCATATCGATCCTTATCTATCGGATCTTACATATATCTCTATATACTTCATATATATCTATAACTATTACATCATTATCCAATATAAAGCTAGCTAAAATCTATCAGTTAGGTTCTTGATGAGATGAGAGATCAATTTCACCTGAGAAGTGCCGTAGTGATCGAACAAACTGATGACATCAGCAACGAGGTGGCTCATAGTGTAAGAACTCATGGCTCCAAGGAGAATCGGAGCCAGAGCATAGTCTGAAATCTGGAGCGACTACGTGGTAGCCAATGGTTCGACAAGAACCAAAGGCCCTCCGTCATATCCTTTCACAGCCAAATCCCGTTGGTCTTGATCTTCTTCTCTCTCTCTCACTTCACTTG
Source organism: Erucastrum elatum (assembly GCA_900406325.1). Lineage (NCBI taxonomy): Eukaryota > Viridiplantae > Streptophyta > Magnoliopsida > Brassicales > Brassicaceae > Erucastrum > Erucastrum elatum. Next base: position 9,552 of record OVBX01006010.1, read on the forward strand.
TAATGGTTCTTGATTTGATTGATTCTTGATCTAGTGACTTATGAGAGGAAAACTCTGACTTATTGAAGACTATTATTATTACAAGAGTTGAGATTCTGAGAGAGCCACAGAAATAAATGGATGTACTCAAATCGTTGAGTTGCCGTGCAAGGTAGATGTAAGAGTATGTGATGGAGTATCCATGTAAGAGTTAAGACTTAACATAATACAGAAAGGAGGATAATAACAATCTATGCAGATATTGTATATTCATATAATTCCTAGCGGCAAACAACAGATGTTACATAAAACGCAAGAAGATTATATAACTAATCGCTTCCTTTTGTTTTGTGAATTCACAACGCTGTTAAACCATTGCACCACACCTGAAGAGACCTTGTTCACGATTCTATTAGAGGTACATTGTGGATTGTCTCTTGAAACTAAGAAAGCTTCAGCTTTCTTCCTTCCAAAGTACTCTGCCATTGAGTTTGAGTCAACAGAAAAAGAAACCTAAAACACTTAATGGTGGATCAGAATCTGACCTAAACAGTGTTTCAAGCCAAGAGCGAAGGTTAGGTTCTAGTGTGATGGGAAGGTTCTCACACTTCTTAGCCTTAGACAATGTTTGAAGAATCTGTGGCTCAAAGAATGAGAGAGACGTTTGAGCAAAATCTTAAAAGTAATAAAACAATGCATAATAGGTCAAAATATTCAGTAAAATCTCAGTGTTGTCAGATGTTGCAGTTTTGATTAATCTATGTCATTCTCTGATCTACACGGCTGCATGGAAAGGAGACAAAAGTTTAGTACAGTGATAGAGGACGAAGAGACAGTCAAGTTCTGCTGGGACTTGATCATAGCTGTTGGCTTCTTAGCTCCAAGGCCAGCTACAACTACAAGAGGAGATAATCTTTAGGTCTATGACGATAAAGAAGATCGGTAAAGAAATCATCGATACATGGTATGACACAATAACAGAGTTTGTTAGCATTCTACAGCTACTTTCTTTGTGTAGTGGAAGACATCCAGAGACCAAAGATCAAGCCGTTGATGCTCTCGTTGGTCTAATGTTGACCAACGCCTCACATCAGAGTTTAATATACTCATTGGGCCGGATAAACTTTCGACAATGCACTAAGAATTCTGATGACTCTAAACTTTAGCCACCGTACCAATACAATCGGTTTCTTCTCTCTCTCCCTACAACTCTCTCTTAGCTAGCTAGCTACACACTCAACCAAAGACTCGAGATCTTATATCCACCGATAAGATCAACCAATGGAAACAATACAACACACGCATGCAATCCAATTTAACCGGAAATAACCAGATCGTCAGTGCTTAACCGTCTAGAACTTTCTAACACCCTTAGAGTCTTTGTATACTTGAGTCTTATTAGTTCATATGTATAACTTAACCTTCACAATGGTACAAAACAGCCTCTACCGAGACATTCATAACTTCAGTGAGCAAGCAACACGAGCAGTTCATCATCCAGTGAGGAAAACAGTTTGAGAGGTGTCAACTTTGTTCATCATCTTTTCCTCAAACTCTCTGAGGCTTTTCGAAAAACAGCACTAGCACGACGGGAAGAGATAAGGAACAGAGCAGTGACGTCTTCTCTGGAGAAAAGGCTTCATCATGGTGTATCTACTGCATCGACCATGTTGTGTTGTCAACAATAGATAACTTGCACAGCATACCAGAAGCGAAAACTTGGAAAGTGAGATGAGAAGCATGGAAGGGAAGGACACTAAATATAGCCATGAAAATACTCAAAAATGTCTTCGTGAATAACCTAGGACAAATTGCAGGGAGCGCTGAGTTTTGGTACCGGTTTGGACTGTTGAGAGGAGTATGGAGACAACCACCAACTTCAAGAGGTTGCGTCTGAACTTTTGACCATAATGATTGGTTCAATGAAAGATGACGATCTTCGGGATATAACTAATACTATTCAGATTCAATGGACTGCCCCTTCGTTAAAGTATGAGGTATTTCCTGAAGAAGAGTTAACTTTTAATTTTTGTAATCATAATCTCCCACTTCTTAAGGTCCTGATTTGATTCTCATAGATAATGATAAACATGTTCAATCTTTATCAACTAATACATAAAAGACAGTGGATTCGCCACACATGTTTAATTTTTATTAACTTTTTTAGTTTTCTCTTTTATAAATTAATTTAGAATAAAAAAAGACATTCTCAAGCGTTCATGCAACACGTCAGCCTTTTTTCTTTCCAAAATCTTTTAACGAATATTTTTTTTTTTTTTTT
>OVBX01006011.1:0-12333 GCA_900406325.1 Erucastrum elatum
GACCCCATTATTCGCTTATTCTAAAAGATGCATGTGTTGCTAGTCAATGAGATGATACAAATATTAGCCTTAGTGGCATCAATGTTCATTGAATTTGAAACTATAAAGATTCAGAGAAGAGAGAAAAAAAGGAGAAGAAAGGAATCAGAGAAGACTGTTTGTGTATTCAGAAACTTGCTTGAGTTGAATTCATGTGTTCCTTGATCGATATTGCCAAGGTAAAGCATTCACCTCTATTTTATGCATAAATAAAATCAGTGGAGGGGATAGACAAACAAGATTGCTAAGTTGATTGGATAGATGAATTTGGTTGCTAAGCTAGAATATGGTATAATGTACTCATGTAGGTAATAGATATAAGATGTGGCTTGCAACAAAGTATAGATGATGATCCTAAGATAAGATCTAATTGAGTCCCTGCTATTTTTAAAACTTCTTTCTCAAGACTACATATTGTGTTTGCATGAGGACAAGCAAAAGGTTAAGTCTTGGGGAGTTGATATACCATGATTTTGACCCACTTTTACCTATGATATTTATATGATTTTACTATATATATCTATGTTTTGGAGTCTATTAGGTATGTTTTCAGGTTTAGGAGCATTTTAGAGTAAAGTGATGTTTTAGGTGCCATTATGGAGCTTCAAGGATAGCTTTCCAGAGATGACATAAAGATCAGACAAGAGGGTCGATATCTAGAGATACATATTGATCGATACACATCATGTGTAATCGGTCGACGACGTATCCGTAGAAGTTGATGAAGAGATACCCCATCGATCGATATACGATTAGTACTATCGATCGATATCGAGCGTGTAGAAGAAGGATAGTTATCTCAGCCGACTTGAAGCCCAAGATCTCTCATTATTACNACAAGTTTTATAACCTAATTGAACTCATATTTATAGTTATACCTATGTGTTTTGGTAAAGTGTGCTTTTAATTCTATTTTCATATCTTGTGTGTTTTTTGAGTACCTTTCATCTTAATCTAATGTATTATTTTCATCTTATTCTCTATTCATTAAAAGTTATAGAATTCTAGATCTAGTAGAAGATACAAAGAGATTTGTTATCTAGAGGAAATTAATTATTCAGTCTTCTATCTTAATGAATATCTATTATTATCTTGATGCTATGAATCACTTAGCTATGTCTGAGTAGATTCATTTGTTAGATTTAGGGTTCAAATAGTTATGAGTGATTAGCCCCAACTATAGATTTTTGAGTTGTGATATTCATTATCATGATGAACCCTAATGCTTATTCTAGAGTAGCTAACTAGAATATGATCTTGGAAGTGATTTAACTGATAAATCATTATCCTGAAATCATCTTGCATAAACTAAGATCCTCTAGAGATAGTCGAGAGCCGGTCTATGATCTTGGTGGACATATATTCAACTCGATATGAAGCTATATCGATCAATACTCTTTTAGAGTAATCGATCGACGGCAACCCATATCGATCGATATCGCTGTCAAAACATCGATCGATATTGTCGGCAGTCAGATCAGTGGACGAGTCTAATATGCGAAAGCTATTAGATTACTCTAAGAGTTGAAGTTCTTTAATACCATGCAAACAACTTATTAAAACATCTATAGCATTATAATCCTGATTTTCTTAATAATAACCTTGAATCTAACTACTTTCTCTTATTATTTAAAACCTAAAACCAATTCTCTTGAGCAACTTATCATTGCTCACAACTGCAATTTACTTTTAAACTTAATCAACCTAGCATAATCTTAAGGATTGCATCATTTGTGTTCCTTAGCTCCTTGTGGATTTGATCCCTTGGTACCACAACTGAACCTCTTATTTGAGAGAGTAATTCACTTCTTAGGGTAATTTGAGTGATATCAAAAATAATAATAGCTTTAGCACCAAGCAGGTTAGTTTAGGCCTAGGTGTTTGGATATCAGTTTGGATTCGAGCCATACATTTTGGATTTTTGGGTACTTTGGTATAGGAGTTTAAAACCCGTTTAGATATTTTTACATATCGGATCGGGTTCAAATAATTTTTTTGTTCGGGTTCAGATATTTTTGATTTTGAAAAAAAATTAAATTCTTCATTATTCAAGTTTCTTATACATAAAAAGTACAGTGACTTAAATGATTCTTTTTACATAATAGGTTCAACGATTAATATATAGGTTTAGAAACAAAAATAAATAAAATAGAAAAACATTAGTTTAACTGTTTTTTGCAAATTTGAAAAAAAAAAAAAATTATTGCATGAAATAAGAAGCTTGACATGCATTTTAAGTGAATAGCTAATTATTTTGCGCAATTATATATATTATATGATTGGATTTTTGGCTATTCTATAAGCAAAGAGTAAATTATTTAGTTTTTCTGGTTGTTCCCCACACATAAGTTATTGAGTATATAGTTTAACTCCCCCTTTTAAGGAAGTTCACCGCCACTGGTAAGCCTTTAAGTGCTAGATTCCACCAGAATGTTTTAATCTTATAGGAGTTATGTTTACTTTCCAAGTAGAAGATGTTACATGTTTGACCTCACCGAAACTGAGTCCAGGTATAACTATGGTTCTAATCACCTAAATTTGCTTGATGTTGCAGTAAATGGTTCCGGACTTCACAGTGTAGTTACCCTTCTTATGATACCTACACAATAATATATCTTCCCCTTGTGTGAAGCTTGGCGTGATGGTTATATCTTCTCCTATTGACTGTATCTGTTCCCCCAACTCAGCACCTTCGAATCAGACCACAGGTAGTCACGTATCAACTTTGGGGCATTGTAATAATACTCATGCATCTTTATGGATTATCATCTGTTAAATTTGCTGTTTATCATGTTAACGTAAGTATAAAAGTGGTGCAATTGGAAAACTGGTGAGCATTGAGTATACGTATATTACTAATCGTCATTAATTTTGTACAGAAGTAATCAACTCGAAGTTCTTTGTTGAATTATTTAAAAACACTTGCAGTGACCGGTGTTGTGGTTAGAGTAATAACCGATATAAAGTAGATCCATTCTCTTTCTTTCTGAGTTTATTTGTGCATATGATTAAGCATTTTTTATCTATGTTTTAACGTTTGAGAATAAGTTGGTTTTGCTTTTTCTTTTATTGAGTTTAGACTCCTGAGCTCATTTTGCACCTTCCCCATTCATGTACAATCTAGGACATTTTCGTTTTTGTATCTAGCGGCTGCATTTGGATGCAGACATTCATAATAATGTTCATATGGACATTATAGCATTAGCATCTGCAGCATCGAGATCTATACTATTTAAAATATCTAAATATTAGAGATGCTACAAAAATGTAGAGTTTGTATGTTACATTTGCATCTCAAAGTCCAAAAGACCTAAACACCCTTCATACACAGAGAATATAATTACACCAGGTATTATAATTATTTATATATTATTTTAATTAAATTATAATTTCCTGCAAAATAAAAATCGCAATTTTTTCGTCAAAACTGGAAATTTTGTTTTCCGTCAAAACCATAATCATGTATGCGCACAAAAACCGGAAAATCCCGTTTTCCCACAAATTCTAAGAAATCTCATTTCCCCAAAACCAGAAAAAAAGTTTTCCGCCAAAACCTACAAATTATGCTTTCGGCTAATACCGTAAATCTTGTTATCCCGCCAAAATCAGAAAATCAAAAATTAGCCGGTAGGGTTATCAAAAAAAAGAAAAATAGATTCTTCATTACTCAAGTTTATTATACTTGAAAGCTTACAATTAACTTAACTGTTTTGTTTTAAAAAAAAATTAATAGGTTGCACGATTAATAAGTTTGGAAAAAAAATTAAAATAAAAAAACACTTATTATTTTTTTTGAGAATTTGAATGCAACTTTTATTAATGTATGAAACAAGAAGTTTTGCATATATTTTAGATGAATATAAAATTATTTTACTCAAAATGTACAATATCAATATAAACATTTTGAGTAAAATAAGAGAAGTAATCTAGCAATATAATGTTAAATATACATATGTTCGGTTATCTTTGGATATTATCCGTTTGGATTCAGATATCCAATCTCTCCTAACTTAAGTGCCCGTTCGATTGTATTGCTACTTTGGTCTGGATTTCAGTTTGGATTCAGATATTAGGTAAAATTCCCAGTCCTACTTCTACTAGTAATCAAATGCTATTATAAAATCAGAAAATTAACAGCTTAATATCAATAAATGTATCAGTGTAAGTATTAACTATAAAACTAACAATAGATATGTTGTATTCATATGCTACATCTAGATGTTGTATCAAATACAGTAACAAAAATGGCTTTGATGCTTTACTAGTAGTATTCTCGCGCTACACGCTGGATTCATATATTTTATTCTCTAGTGAGTTGATAATGAGTTTTAATCCATTTGATACTGGTTAGTGATTGCTGTGTATTACTTTGTTTTGTAGTTGCTTAGATCAAAAATAAATAGTATAAGTGGTTTGCATAGATTAATGAAATAAAAATATAATAAAATAGCTAATTGTTACACCTAATAAATATAGTTTAACTTAAAACATTAAGTAAAGTTGATTTTCCAAAAGAAAACATGTAAATATATGTGTTTGCGATTAGTTTTTAATTATATTTTACATATATTTAAAAGATTTTTTTTTTAAATTAAATTTTATGATAACTTAAAAAGAACGAGTTGAAATAATGATAGATATATACAAGCCCGTACCAAAGGACACATACCAAATATAAAACCCACTAAGAAACTCATCCATAACAAAGATTCCAAATTCTCCTACTTAAGACATGTGTCCTCATTTTTACCCCTTCTTTCCTGATAACATGGCGGTTCGTGGAGAGACATAACTCTCTTTTATTCAGTGTAATAATAGATTTCGATTGGGAAAATTGCATTCTAAACACAGAAAATATCGCTTTCTAGTAATTTAAACAGTGAAGTTTTTTTCTAATATTTCAAACCTCTAAAGTGATATTTTTTAAGCATAACAAACTTCAAACGACGTTTTGCTATTCACAGGTGACCAATTTTATAGGTTAATAAATTAACAAAAATAATAGAATTAATAAAAAATAATAATATTCGAAATAAATGGAAACATTATACAAATTTCAAAAAAAAGTTCAATATATGTTAAAGTTCAAAATTATAAAATTGAAATTTCAAATTGAAAAATACAATAAAATATTTGAAATTTAAAATTCAAAATAAGATCTAAAATATAAAAATATCAATTTAAAAATTAAGTAAAATTTTAAAACTTTAAAATTATAAGACTAAAAATATAAAAAATTAAATTTTAAACTTAAATAATTAAATTATAAATTTTAACCGAAATTAATAAAAATACATAAAAATTTGAATAAAATTGGAAAAATTGCAAAATTCAAAATAAAATTCAAAAAGATATCAAAAAGTTCAAAAATATAAATTTGCACCTTATAATGCTTAAAATTTGAAATTTTATATTTAATTTTGATGTTGTTTTACTTTTTAATTTTTCCCGGTTAAATATTTAGAATTTAAAATTTTAATATTTTATTTTAAAATTTTAATTTGAAATTTTTATATATTTGAAATTTTTATATTTTCTTGAACTTTTTCTGAAATTTTTATAAATTTTCCAATTTTATTCGAATTTTGTGTATTTTTATTATTACTTTTTTTTATTATTATTTTTTACATGTAAAACCGGTCACATACGAACAGGAAAATGTCGTTGGAGGTTTGTTATGCTAAAAATGTCATTTTAGAGGTTTAAAATGCTAGCAAAAAAAACTTCAATACTTAAAGTGTTAGAAAATGACACTCCAGTGTTTAAAGTACGATTTTACCGATTTTAGATACTTATTTTGGTCATTAAATCTTTGTTGGCCGGCTAGACCGGTCCCACTGTGGACTGAACTATTCTGTTGTGAAAAAGTTAGATTCATTAAAACTAATAGATAATTGGTGCATTTACCCCATCGGCTACAATAATTAGGGATTTACCCTCCCCCTTACAAACACTTTTTTCTTTCCCATTTAGTCCCTACTGTCCATCTGAGCAGGCACTAGTGGACTCTGGCATTTGTCAGGTACTTTACAGCATTGGTAGTATTTCGGTTCAATCAATGCATCAATTGAATTAATTTCCTTCTAAATTCATTTCTTTTTATTGTATTAAAAAATAAATTCAGACTTTAAGTTTTCAAAGCAAATACGAGATAATATTTCCAAGGTGTGTTTGCCGTAGATCTCGTCTTGTTCTTTGACTCAGCAATGGAAGAGCCGTATTCAGTAACCTTTTTCCGATGCCGCGGCGGTATGCTTTGGCGGTGTCGCTGCTATTCTCTTCTCTTCATAGCTTTTATCATCTTCTGCGTTTCTGAACATCGCTCTGTTGCCATTCCGCCTCCTCGAGCTTCCGTTGTCATCTCCTCTGCTTGTCTCCAGCCACTACTCCATCTTCTCATTGTTACGTTGTCGTCTCCTCTGCTTGTTCCGCCGTCGCTGCTCCACCCACGTCTCGTTTCATCGTTGTCCATTCCGTTTGTCCCTCAGTGGCTGCTGCTACTTGGTTGCGAATGAAAGTGTCACATCTTGTCAATCCAAGTTTGGGGTCACCGGATTTGCTCAGTCCAAGATGGTGCTTACCGGATCTGCTATCCCCTCCTTCGCCGTCGCGCCTCTGCTCCCTTCACTACACTCCTTTCTTCCACCAGTACGAGCTAGTCATTAAATCATTGTTATATTTTTATTTAGTATTTAACAAATATAATAGCAATTAACCCATTTGCTTAACCTTTCACCATTTTTTGTGCCTTTAATCTTTCTTTTGGTCGTTATCAACTACATTAATGGGTAAATGAAACTGATACATTTCTTCTTGTAGGTTTCTTTTAAGTCCATGCTCAAAGACCCGACTGAACATTGGGCCGATGATACTGATATTGGCTGCGCATGAGAAACAGAGGACTTCTCGCTGATAATATGGTGCGTCTTATTGGTGAAGGATTTTTATTCCGTAAAGAAATGTACAGAGGTGGTGCAACTGCATCTAACTTTGTTCGTATGAGGTTAGAGAAAAAAAACAGAAGGAAAATGAAGCTAAAGAGAAGTACGAAAAAGAAGCAGTTGCTAGTCAAGTCATAATTAAACTTCATGAACATATACTATTTCTATAGGGAAAATTGACTTTTAATTCCTGAACTTTCAAAAATAAGCCAAAAAAACCATGAACTCCAAACTAAGCTATTTAAATCATATACTCTTGGTCAAACACGAAAAAAACATCAATTATCATTGACCATGCCTTTTTAATTTCCTAATTAATTACCCGTTAAATAATAGTTAACAGACGTTTACTGTTGAAATAATGTCGTTTTAACAACAGAAAAAAACTAATCTAATCGAGCAAAAGCCCCTTTCGTAAACCTCAATCCCTAATTTCCCATCTCTTTCATCTCTCTTCAGAAAGATGGCGACGAACAATAGAGATAAACTTCTCTATCGAGGGCACACTGCAGAAGAAGAATCGAGTAGAGTCGTAGATACCAGAATCCAAAGTATTGAAAACGAAGAAGTTAGAGACGAAGAAGTTCGAGCCGGTGAGACTAATGTTGTACCTGTTACAGAAGAAAATCAAGAAGGAGAAGATGATTGTGAGGCTATTGTGGATGATGAAGATGATCATTTAGAAGAGGAGGAAGAAGCAGGAGGAATCAGTGTCGAAGAAGAAGACTGTCCAGATTTAAGAGTTTATTTTGGGGATGCTGCCAGAGTAGAAGAAGAAGCAGTTGATGCAGATAGTGGCGATGACATTTGGGATGAAGATAACATTCCAGACCCGTTATCATCAGACGATGATGAAGAAGCTGTGGAGCGTAGGGAGATGCAAGCGAATACAATCGACAGTGAAGAGCTGTTGTTTCTGGGGAAGACCTTCGATAGTGCTGCTGACTTCAAGGTTGCTTTGTTAAGGTATTCATTACGGACAAGGTACGACATTAAACTCTACAAGTCTTCAGCAAAACAACTTGGTGCGAAGTGTTCAGACAAAGAAACAAATTGTCCTTGGAGAGTATATTGCTCTTATGAGAGGAGGAAGCACAAAATGCAGATCAAAGTGTACATCAATGAGCATATCTGTTTGAGATCAGGTTATTCGAAGATGTTAAAAAGGTCATCGATTGCGTCAATCTTCGAAGACAGATTGAGGATAAATCCAAAGTTCACCAAGAAAGAAATGGTTTCTGAGATAAAAAGAGAGTTCAATTTAATTGTCACCGAGGAGCAATGTGCAAAGGCCAAGTCAAAGCTTTACAGAGAAAGGAAAGCTGGTCATGAAATACACTTCTCTCGCATATGGGATTATAAGGCAGAGTTGATGAGAACGAATCCATATTCCACTGTGGTGATTGAGACTATTCCAAGGGCAACTCAAACAAGCAAACAAAGATTTGATCGCATGTATGTTTGTTTTACATCACAAAGAGAAACTTGGATAGAAAGCTGTAGGCCTATCATTGGATTGGATGGTGCATTCTTAAAGTGGGACATCAAAGGCCAGCTACTAGCTGCTGTTGGAAGGGATGGAGATAATAGGATAGTGCCTATCGCATGGGCTGTGGTTGAGATTGAGAACAATATCAATTGGGAATGGTTTGTGAAGCTTCTCAAAGCTGATTTAGGTCTGGAAAATGGTGCTAAGATCACAATAATTTCGGACAAGCAAAAGGTATACTGTAACTCATAACTATATATTATTTTGCCTTAAACAAACTAACTAAAATTGTGTATTGGTGTTTTTAGGGACTGGTGAATGCTGTGAAAGAAGAGCTTCCAGATGCTGAACATAGAATGTGTGCAAGACATATTTTGGCCAATTGGAAAAGAGACAGTAAAGATCCACAGCTAGAGATTCTATTTTGGAGAATAGCACGCAGCTACACTGAAGGTGATTACAAGGACAATTTGAAAGCCCTTAAGGATTTTAATCAAGGTGCGTATGACTCTCTACTTAAAACAAATCCTATAGCATGGTCTAGGGCTTACTTTAGAATAGCATCATGCTGTAACGACAACCTCAACAACCTTAGCGAGTCATTCAATAAGACCATTAAGGAAGCTAGAAAGAAACCCTTGCTTGAGTTGTTAGAAGACATAAAGAGGCAGTGTATGGTTCGTAATGCCAATAGAGCTTTGGTAGCTTCACGGTTGAAGACAAGATTCACTAAGAGAGCACATAAGGAAATAGAAACTACTAAAGAAAAGGCTAACGGTTGCATAAGGTATATAGCTTGTGGAGATCTTCATGAGATTCATGATTCTAATGGTGCATACACGGTGGATATGCAAGCTAGAACTTGCGGTTGCATAAAGTGGCAGTTGACAGGCATACCGTGTACCCATGCCTCATGTGTTATCATGGCGAAGAAGCAAAGCTTTGGTGACTTTGTGTCTAACTACTACACTGCTAACATGTGGCGGTTAACCTATTCTCGTGGTATTAGACCGGTTCAAGGTATGAAATTATGGCCTAGACTCAATAGATTGCCTGTCTTACCACCACCCTATAGATTAGGAAACCGAGGTCGACCAAGTAACTATGAGAGAAAGAAAGGTCAGAATGAATCTTCTTCATCAACAAAGTTATCTCGAGAGAAGCGTGTGATCACATGTTCCAACTGTCTTGAAGAAGGCCACAACAGAACTACATGCCCAAATGCCACTGTTGAGCCACCACCAAAAAGGCCAAGAGGACGACCTAGACTTCATTTTCAGGTACAATTTCATTTTAAAAAATCACTTTACATATTGTTAAAGTTAGCATATTAAGTTAGTATATTAACTGTGCTTCATTGTTCTTTTGTTCAGGGAGAAACATCGGAAGGGATGTCTCAAGAACCATCACAAGAGATTCCTCAAGGATCACATATAGGGTGAAGTCTTGTGTTTTCTGTTTACGGTTGTCTTGTGTAATGGGATCTTTTTTTGTGTAATGGATGATTTGTCTTATATTTTGGATGATCTGTATTTTGGTTATGGAGTCTTTGATGCTTTGTGTTTCAGATTCTTTGTGTAATGGATGATTTGTCTTATGTTTTGGATGATTTGTATTTGGGTTATGGAGTCTTTGATGCTTTGTGTTTCGGATTCTTTGTGTTAAAAATGGTTTGTGTTTAAGATGATATTGTGTTTCTAGTTTGGTAATGTTTGACAATGTCTATTCCAGGGAATAAGAAAGCATAAATCGAATACAATGCTTCACTTAAACATAAGAACACGATGTCATAACATAAGACTGCAATGTCATACATTTTAAAACAAGACAATCTTAAACAAGCCATGTCTTTTACCAAAAGGACAATACATAAGCAAACATAAATCATAAAACATATTAGTAGAGCACAGACACATCAAATGCTACACTAAGAAAAAAAACACACACAATAAGAATTTTGATCATGACTTTGCTCTTCTGTATTTCAGTTTTGTTGTTCAAAACAACTTCCATCAAATCTTCAATCTCAGCCTTCATCTTTGCCATCTCGATTTCATGGACAGCTACTTTAGGCAATACATCTTCAACCTCTTCAAGTACAGCTTCTTCCACCCATTTGAACAAGTGATCCTTTAGATTGAAGAAAATCAAAGGCACATTACACATACTGCTCACAATACATAAAATCGAAGTCATCTTAATCATAAAATCACATTACCTCTCCTCTGGTTTCACAACGGTAGAAGGGACGTCCGGGATTGTCTTGGGTGCCTGATGTGAACGTCGTAATCGCTCCTCCACAACCACAATTTGAAGGAATCCCACGGTTCATGATGCTAGAGAGAGATGAAGAAAGAGATGCGCTAGAGAAGAAGAAAGAGTAGAGAGATGAAAGAGATGAGAAATTAGGGATTGGGTTTTACGAAAGGGGCTTTTGCTCAATTAGATTAGGTTTTTTTCTGTTGTTAAAACGACGTCATTTCGACAGTAAACGTCTGTTAACTATCATTTAACGGGTAATTAATTAGGAAATTAAAAAGGCATGGTCAATGATAGCTGATGTTTTTTTCGTGTTTGACCAAGAGTATATGATTTAAATGGCTTAGTTTGGAGTTCATGGTTTTTTTGGCTTATTTTTGAAAGTTCAGGAATTAAAAGTCAATTTTCCCTATTTCTATATGTTATTTGATACACATTAAACAAAGTTTTCTTATGCATTTAACTAGATTATTTTAAAAAGAGGCTAAGTTACAGTGAACATGTGTTGTAATTATTTTGTATCTGAGTTTTTGGTAGACTTTTACAGAGTTTGTGTAAGAGAACTTTAAGGAAGATCTTAGCCGTAAGAGAATCCACCATTCTCGGGCGCGTTCGGCCAACATGTTGTTGTTCGGCTTTTGAAGATTAGCAAAAAATACGAGATCTGGTTTTTGTTATCGGTTTATATATGTAGGCTTAGCTGATATTAACAAATGTTTTGGTTATCGTCTATGTTAGCTTGTATCCAAAATGTCTCATATGCCCGCTAAATTCGAGATTAACAGCTAATAAATTTTGAAGTTACATAAATGCGTAGATTTAGCCGTTACAGACTTATGTTACCGTTAACGTTCTATATTAACTAACAGTTAAGCTTTACATGTACATATTATATGAGTTCTTTGTAATCAGTTAACAAATTATATATGCTACCTGAATATGTAGTTTAAGTGTTAAGAAATAATGTAGCGTGATAAACATGTAATTAGTTGTTAAGCCGAATTATAGCGTTAACTAAAACTATGATATGTAACTAACATTGAAAGTCTATTCATCATTTAAGTTTTGGTCACCTGAGTTTTGGATTACTAGGATTATTTATTATTATACGAGCAAGTAAAATTTTAAGTAAAACAAGTAACAAGTAAAACATAACACTTTGAGTTTTGGTCACCGGAAGAAGAGAGGAGCAAGTAAAATTTTCAACCGGACTGATAAAACTCCACCTGCTACTACATGGAAAATAACTCGAAGACATACTCGTGACTTGGACCATGGGGCCATGTTAGCTTCAATTTTGTTTTTTGGCTGTGAATACTTTATTTAGCTAGTTAATATGTAGTTTACGTGTTAAGAAATTATGTGGCGCAATAACCATATAACTAGTTGTCGCGCGATAAATATGTAATTAGTTGTTAAGCCAGAATGATCAATACAAATAACCAAATAATCTACTCTATTAAAATAGAGTCCTATTTGAAAATTACCATGGCATACTTTTTTTTTTGACCTATTGAAAATGTTGTGACTAACTATAAAAATAAATTTCATTATATGATGATCTATATATTTAAATTAAACCAACTTTAATTTGTGATTAATATT
>OVBX01006012.1:0-12332 GCA_900406325.1 Erucastrum elatum
AAGATTTGAAACGCTCCGCATAAGAAGGAGCCTGAGCGTAAGGAATATCTTTCGGGATAGAGGAGGCCTGGAGCTTCATCTCAATCTCCAAATTGAGTTCGCGAACAGAGGAGACCGAGACAGGAGGAGACGACGACGGACCCTGCGGAGGGGACGACGACGAAGACATTTGGTAAGAAGGAGGGGGGGGGGAAAGAATTCTCACCCACCGGCGTAAGGCCAGGAGGCAGCGGCGGTTCGGAAGAAACCCTAATCGCCTAAAAGGGGGCAGTCGCAAGAGTCTCCCTAGTAACTATTACTGCATAGTATTATAGTAAATCTTAATTGTCTTGGATGAATATCAAAAGTTGATGTGTTATAATTATACACTTGAAACATCAAAAAATTGTGATTAGTTTACTCTTTGAAACTTCTTGGAAATTTTGTATGGATTTTTCTTCTCACATTTGTGCTAGTTATTGTTTTAGCTTATGGTGTTTTTAATTGTTTGGTTGACTAGAGTATCTTATGCAAAAATTGATAATATCATACAAGTGAAACACAACTAAAAAATAAATACAATGTTTATAAATTATGTATTAAACAATTATTTACAAATGAATAAACAATTATGTATTAAACAATTATTTATTATGAGAAATTATTACAAATGAATATTTTTATAATCTTGATGTCTTATATGAAGTTTTGGAAAAGAGTACATGCAAAGTAAGATAAAATTATGAGAAAAACATAAGAAAAAATAGAAATCATATTTTAGT
Organism: Erucastrum elatum; assembly: GCA_900406325.1. Taxonomy (NCBI): domain Eukaryota; kingdom Viridiplantae; phylum Streptophyta; class Magnoliopsida; order Brassicales; family Brassicaceae; genus Erucastrum; species Erucastrum elatum. The sequence continues at coordinate 762 of OVBX01006012.1, forward strand.
AGACTTTTTATTAAGTCTACTGAAAATTCATGGTTTTGTAGACTTTCTTTGGAGTATATACTAGCGGAAAATTTCAGAACTATAATGTACATTTAGAAAATTTGAAATACTCTTTGTTCTACAAAATATTTAAAAATTGTTTTTTGGTCAACTTTGTAGTAAAGAACAAAAACATAAGTATGAATCTATAAATTAGGTACAATAAAAACAAGAAAAAAAAATCCCTATAATGAATAAATGTAAATCTTACATTTTTGGGAAGATGATTTGAAAACATTGGAGGAGAATAACTGCAAAATAAAATCAAATTATGAGAAATAAGATAAAATATTAAAACTTTAGAAAATATAATTTATAAGATAAAATAGTAATAAATAAAGTACATATAGTTTGAATATGCAATTTTATTTAAATATAAATATAAAACACATATTTAAAATCTATATATATATAAATCTTACATTTTTGGAAGGAGGAAATAACAACCATGGTGGAAAATATCTGCAAAATTAGATTAAATTATTTAAAGAACATATGAAAAAAATTAAGTCATATTTTTGTAGACTTTCAATGAAGTCTACTTAAAATTTGTGGTTTTGTAGACTTCATATGAAGTCAACTAACCTTAGCTTATAAGCAAACTTTATTAGAAGTCTACTCTATAATTTTCAGATCTGGAAAAATCTGTACATTTTGAAATGTGAATCTAGTTTTAAATCTAAAAATACTTAAAATAGAATTTATAAAATAAAACATTAGCAAATTAAATGCACAGAGATTGATCTATCATTTTATTTGAATATAAACATATAAAGATACATTTAAAATATATAGATCTAAAACTTACATTTTTAGAGGAGAAGATGAAACCATGAATGATAATACCTACAAAAAAGATAATATTGTGAGAAAAAAATAACATAAAATTACACATTTAAAATCTATAGATCTAAAACTTACATTTTTAGAGGAGAAGATGAAAACCATGAATGATAATACCTACAAAAAAATATAATATTGTGAGAAAAATAATATAAAACTACACATTTAAAATCTATAGATCTAAAACTTACATTTTTAAAGGAGAAGATGAAAACCATGAATTATAATACCTAAAATAACAAGATATTATGAGAAAGATATGAGAGAAGTGGGAGAATTTTAGAGAGAAGAGAGAGAGTTTTAGAGAGAAGGGAGAGAGTTTTAGAGAGAAGGAAGATATGCAGCCATTTTGGAGTGAAGTTGTGTAAATTTCATTTATATATTGAGACAAAAGTGAAACTAGGTTAAAATTTACGATACTATAGACTTCTTTTGAAGTCTACTAAAATTAAAATAATGGAGTATACTTTGTTGTAATTTGTAGACTTCTTAGAAAGTCTACTATGGTAATTTCAATATTTATTATTCTTTATTGTTTTGATAATTTTAATATATAATTTATAAAATTCGTTTTTTATTTTTAATATATAATTTATAAAATATGTGTTAAAAAAAACAAAAAAAAAATAAATATTCATAATATATGATGATTTAAAATTGGAACATTTAATTTAAAATTAAAGATATACACGGATAAGATAGACTGACAAAGATGTCTACAGATTTATAGACTTTATTGTAGGGCTACGAAACCCTAAACCACAAATCTCAAACCCTAAATAATTTGCTTGATACTCAAAAAGTCTCATTTACTGTATCAAATATCAAAATTACACAAAATATAAACTACTAAACATTAATAAACAGATTTAAGTCAATAAAACAAAAAAAAATCAAAATCTAAAGTCTAATTCTAAAAATCTACCACTAAAAGACCTATCATGTTACAACATTTTGTTTCTACACTATGAATATTGTTTAATACATGGATACCAATTTAGTATATATTCTTTAAAATTATTCAGTTATATAAATTTTTTATATATTTACTTCATACTATCCATTATATTGATGATTAGTTAAAATTTATCACAATAATTATTTTTAAACAATTTTAAAACTAAATATTAGATAAAATTTTGGTGTAGACTACACATCAAGTCTACAAATTAGACTTCGATGGAGGTCTAAAAATATGTAGACTTCATTCTTGTACATGTAGACTTCCAAAAGGATAGAAACGTAAATACCTCTCTGTTTTTTTGTTTGGTCATAAGGACAAAATAGTATTTTCGTCATTCATTTAGGTTGGTTCTGCATTTGAATGAAATTGAGGTACACTAATGCATTTGACTTCAATATTTAGGTTGGTTTTAGCAATTCTCCCATAAATTGTACTGATCTTTTTTTTTTTAAAGCAAAAAAATTGTATTGATCTATAGTAAAGAGATGTTAACTCCCATAACATCTTTATAGATTTTCAGATTTTTTTTTTCAAAAAAAAGCAATTCATAAATAAATAGAAAACAAAAATGACGCACTGCATGTGGAATCAACTATAGTAAGCTGCATTACTAAAATGCTCTATATGTTCCACTTCCACAAATGAATATATTTACTATTATCGTTTTATTTTAAACACAGATGCATCTATATTATTAAAAGAGAAATACACTTTAAAAATAACCTTTAGTTTTCAGTGGTATTTACAATGGCATGCCACTGAAACTATTAATTAACATACCTTATATAATTCTTTGATTTTTCTCTTCAATTAATACATTTCCAAAATCAAATTCTAACTAAAAAATTATGGAAACAATAATTAATAAGTCTATCTTTTAATATTATTTGTCTTTTCCTATTTTATTATATACATGGGTGTCTAAAATTAATTAATTCCATATATATATATTTCATAATTATGCATAAATTATATGGTAATTATTTACTAATTCCATATATACATAATAATTAATTTCATACTAATCATCCTACCTTTTATGATTTTTTTATGATTAATTATCTACATATCTTTAAATAGTTATTGTATTTTTTATTATTTATAAGTAATAACTAAAATAAAAATAACAAAAAGAAACAATTATATAATATATAGATTGATATATAAATATGTTAAGTTACATATATTTTCATAAAAATATTAGTCCAATATAAATTCAGTATAATAAATGTTAAAAAGTACAAAATATATAGGACCATACATTTTAAATAGTATATACAACAATTTAGTTATACATTTTCTTAAAATTTTGATCCATATAAATGAAAATACATTTTTACATATATATATATGTGTCATATTTTAGACAACTAATTTTTTAAAAATACATTTTTTCAATAAACTATTTTTGTATACATATGAATTTTATTTATTCTTTTTAAAATCTTACATGGACATTTTAATATGTTATATTTCCATACAAGATGGACAAATAAATTGATGTTACAAAATTATATTTATTTATCTATTTCGTATATTTTACTAACTCAAAGTAATTTATTTTGAAACGCATTTTAAATTAACTACATTCCTATATATATTTCAGTTATAATCTATCATTGTCGATTTGACGCTTTCAATATATACTATCAAACATTTTTCACACATACGATTGTTATTACATACACACTAGAAAAATCAAAGTACTACATGTAACTATTACAAAATATATCATTTAGTATAAATACAAAAATTTAAAAATAAGATAAGTACCCGCCCGGTCATGGTCTAGTACTACTATTATGGGTTAAAGTGCGACAGAAAAGTAGTTAAAAAAAGAGGTAGACTGACCACAGTGGAGTCTCCACTCAAAATGCTTTACTCTCATATACTCTTCACTCTTATCCACGATCTTTACTTCTGAGAAGATGGGAGAAAGAGACAATGACGCACAAGGTGCTCTAGAGAAGACGAGGATTCCCCTGTTGAGGGATCAATATACGGCGGAGGAGGAAGACGGTGATATAAAGAGAGAGACATGGATGGAAACAAAGAAACTATGGCGAATCGTGGGACCGGCCATATTCGCCAGAGTCTCCACCTACTCGATCTTTGTCATTACTCAGGCCTTTGCGGGACACCTTGGCGAACTCGAACTAGCCGCCATCTCCATTGCGTACAACGTCATCATCAGCTTCAACTTCGGCCTCCTAGTATTCACACATACACATTTATAGATTCACATACTGCCTTGTACTACTATAATGTCTAATTTTTTGAAGAAACTATATAAATAAATATATGCAGCTAGGAATGGCGAGTGCGTTGGAAACGCTGTGCGGGCAAGCGTTTGGAGCGAAGAAGTATGACATGTTGGGAGTGTATATGCAGCGATCTTGGATCGTTCTCTTCTTATTCTGCATCTTGCTCCTTCCCATGTACTTGTTCGCGTCTCCTATCCTTAAGTTCTTCGGCCAGCCTGATGAAATTGCTGAGCTCTCGGGTATTATCGCCGTTTGGGCCATTCCTACCCATTTCGCGCTTGCCTTCTATTTACCTCTAAGCCGATTCCTCCAATGCCAGCTCAAGAATAGGGTATGTAACTAAATAAATATTTGAAAGGTCGCAATTTGTTTGGTTAATATTCTCTTACACTAACAGGTGGTTGCATTTTCTTCTGGATTGGCACTTGTGGTTCACATAATTGTGTGCTGGCTTTTTGTGAACGGTCTTAAACTTGGAGTCATAGGGACAATGGCTACTATTAACGTGTCATGGTGGTCCAATGTATTCATCTTATTTACTTACACTACTTGCGGTGGTTGTCCGCTCACTTGGACCGGTTTCTCCACCGAAGCTTTCACCAAACTATGGGAATTCGCTAAACTCTCTGCGTCCTCCGGAATCATGATTTGGTTCGTTAAACGCCACTTTTGTCACATTTTTTTTTAGTTTTGTTTACATATTCAATACTACTTCTTACGGTAGATTATTGTTGAGAGGCAGCTTGGAGTATTGGTATTATAGGATTTTAATTGTGATGACTGGAAATATGGAAGATACAAAAATTGCTGTCGACTCTTTGTCTATATGGTACGTGGAATTCAAATTTTTGGATATTTGTATATGCTGTATATTATTTTCTGAATGTATTATAACTCAATTTTCATCGGCAGCATGTCTATAAACGGTTTGGAGATGATGATTCCATTTGCTTTCTTTGCCGGGACTGGGTAATCAATCTTTCGTTATAAAGTACTCGTTTATAAGACTAAAAAGTAAAATAGTACAAATTTTAACTTGCTATATTTGTAGCGTAAGAGTGGCAAATGAACTAGGAGCAGGCAATGGAAGAAGAGCAAGATTTGCAATGATCATTTCAGTGACACAATCGTTAATAATCGGAATAATATTTTCGGTGCTCATAGTATTTCTTCATGATCAAATCGGCTGGATTTTCTCTTCAAGTGAAACTGTCATAAAAGCAGTCACCGATCTCTCTATTCTTCTAGCTTTCACCATTCTCCTCAACAGTGTTCAGCCGGTTCTTTCCGGTGCGACACAAAACAATTTAATTTATTTTGCTATCCTAACATAAACCAGGTTAACCAATTGTGAATTGACTTAATTTTTGGTTAGGTGTTGCGGTTGGATCCGGTTGGCAATCATTCGTGGCATATGTAAACTTAGGATGCTATTATTTCATTGGACTTCCACTCGGATTTGTTATGGGCTGGATTTTCAAGTCTGGTGTTAAGGTAACACTAGTGTTTTTTCTTTATTTGATATCAAATTGGCATATTAATGTAATCGTAAATTTCTTTATGTTTTCTCTTGTTTTAATGCTGGTACTAGGGTATTTGGGCTGGTATGATATTTGGGGGAACTGCAATTCAAACATTGATTTTGAGCTTTATTGTTATGAGATGTGACTGGGAAAAAGAGGTAATTCAATTCTTTCGATTTTGTTTGCTGCTTTGGTTCATGTGTATGACTTTTTCATGTATGTTTATTTAACACAAATGTTTTGTGTCTATTTCAAACTCTTATTAGGCCCAAAAAGCAAATGCTCGCGTTAAGAGATGGTCTGTCTCAAACTCAAGAAATTGAAGATTGTATTTCTATTTCAGCTTTAATCATAAAAAAAGCATGCATACTAAAAACTTGATGCTACTACCAGATTGTATACATATTTAATAATTACTAGGTAATAACTTGCGCCTTGCGCATGATGAATTTACTGATAAAAAATGTTTGTGCTTTAAAAAGTTTGATTAATCAATTTTAAAAGACGATTAGAGTTAGTTTAACAAAAATCAATAGCCTTGCGGTTTTAAACCAAACCGATCAAGCCGAACTGAAACAATTTTTTTTTGGTTTTTGGTTCGGTTATGATCTTAATTTTGGTTTTGTTCGGAATGGTTTTGAAAACTTATTCGATTTTCAGTCCGGTTCGGTTTTTGATTTTGTTTTAAATTATGAAAAATCAAAAATATCTAAAAAATACCCGAAAATAACCGTAACTCAAATCAAATTATTCAAAATAATCAAATTTACTTCGGTAGAATCGAAGAAACCTAACCAAAAATACCCGAACCAAAAAAAACAAACTATCCGAACTCGCAGGGCTAAAAATTAAAATGTCCATTCTCAGTCGAGTTCTCGGTGATTCAATGAAACAAAATTATTTTTCTTTATTTCTTTGGTGCGAGTTCATTTGCTTAGGTCCCTATTTGAATGATCAGCTATGTTTCTTCTCCATCTCACTACCGACCGGCTTTAAACAACACCTCGAGCTAGCAAAAATGAAGATCCTTACTACTTCTCTAAGTTCCTTTATTAATTCATAAAGACTGCTACGATACCATCTTGTTCGACAATAAGATATCTACTCAGCTTGATCCAGTAAGAATTATAATGTTTGGGTTCTGATTCAGAAATTAGTTGATGAAACAATACCATAGTCAAACTACACAAAACTTACTCTTGAATCGACTAACACATCTCTATAGTCTCACCACCTTGCGAGGATTGTTGTTAATTTCCATAGGCGAATTATCTTAAAATTAGCTGCTATCGGTTTTGTAGGATAGATATTCTCGGATGTTTGGTTTTGCAATGGAGATAATAAGAATAATTGTATTTATATAGTTTTCAAACACATTAAGTTACAATTTGCACCATTATCATTTACGAAATAAAACATTAATTACAATAAAATAAGTAAACTATGATATTAAAAACGACCATACATTTCATTATGGTATATTGGTGTCAGTATTGCATTTTGATAGACTTGTCAATCAAGCATCAACTATCCAAAATGATTATATATCGCTGTCATTTTTGAGATTGTTGTTCCTTATATGGTATACATATATTTGAATCAATAAACATTAATATGTTTCCAAAATACATGACTTTGAATGAAATTCATATTAATTGTTTCGGACACGCTTATGGTTGTATAAATGTAAAGTAAATTTGATTATTTAGGTGCCAGTTATATTTTCTATTAAAATTATATGTTAATATGTTCCATGCAGACTATGAAACATAAAGAAGTAACACAAAGCCGGTACATCTAGTGAAACCTTCTAAGCAACTACCATACTTGTCGACACTGAAATAAATAAAAAAATTGCTAGAATATTTGCAGGGCATGTTACAATCAATGTTCAAATGGTATGCTGAAGTTTCAAAGTCAAATTTCAGTGATCTAACAAAGTTGAAAAACATTTTCATGACTGTCGAATTCATAGTGAAAAAAGATGAACAACATTTTCATGACTGTTATTAATTCATGGATTGTCTAGCGCTAGTAAACCATTTGGTGTGGAAAGACCCTTCCGCATCAGTCCTTTCATAAGTATGAGCACCAAAGTAATCTCTCTGAGCTTGGACAAGGTTCGCCGGCAACCTCTTTCTCTCATGTAAGAGTCAAAATACTCCAGATTTGCAGACATACCTCGCGTGCTAATACCCGAGTTGGTACTCAAGCAGACCACTCTTCTCCAAGCTGACTGTCTCTCGATGATCTCTTCTGCAAACTAAGTATCCACCAGAAGTTTCGCCAGTTTTGTGTTCCTGTCATAAGCTTGCTTGATCCTGTTTAAGAAGACTGCTCTAATGGTGCACCCTCCTTTCCAGATTCTAGCCAGCTCACCTTGCTTAAAGCCCCGGTCTTTTTCCATGCTCTTGGCACGGATTAGGTTCATCCCTTGTGCGTAGATTTTCCACGCGTAAAGCACCTTCCTTACGTCATTTATGAGCTGTTTCTTGTCAACGGTTTGGTCAGTTAAGATATCGCCGAAATCCACCTTCATCAAAAACCTTAGCCACTTCCAACAAAGAATAAAAATTCACTCACCTTTTTCTCGCATCATCATCGACTTGTATCATAAACTTTTTATTATCCATTCAATAAATTAATGTCAAGATATCCGAAAAATGAAATTTACATTAGCATTTAATTGACCATTTTTTGTAGTTTTCGTTTTAAAAGTGACATGTATGTAAAATACAAAATAAACGCTTCTCAATGAAAGTAGTCATTCTCTCCGTAAATCCGAATTTGAAAACTTTTAAAAGTGATTCTCTTTTAATATATAGGAACTGAATGTTACCGTTAGATTTTTCTTATTGTCTTAAATTGCATCGGTACGGTGGGGTTTACATTAATCTGTGGACCATGGACATATAAAGCCGAAGCCTCAATTCAGCACGTTTTTTACGAGTCGGAAACTTAAATTATAACTGTTTGATAAGCCAAAGGCCCAGAGGGAAATGGACACGTACACGAATAAAGACCATGTGGAACACAACGTCCTAGACAAGCCATCACAAAACGTTTTAGGCTTTTAGCTTAACCACTTCGCAAGCGAAATACGCTTGGGTTTGCAGTCATTAACATTTTAACTATATTTAGTTATAATGATTTGGCTCTAAAACAAAATTGAATAAAAAATCAATTTTAATCGTTTTTTTTCTTTTGGTCAATCTTTCGGTCAAAATCAATTTTAATCGTTTTGCAGTCATTTATTTATATATTATTGGTTGAATAGTGACAGGATTGATTGAAATGAATAACGCACATGTGCCGTACCCATCTCCACTCGTACGCCCTCAATATCAGATCAGGTTACTGCTCTCATCTACTCATTTTAGTTTTTAATTTCTAGAAGATCCGGCGATGGAAGAGAGAGTCGACGAAGCACAAAGTAATCTAGAGAAGGCGATGATTCCTCTGTTAGGGGATTACAACGTGGCGGAAGAGAAAGACAGAAAAACGAAGAGAAAGATATGGATGGAGACGAGGAAGCTTTGGCGTATCGTTGGACCAGCCATATTCACCAGGGTCTCCACCTATTCGATATTCATCATCACTCAGGCCTTCGCCGGCCACCTCGGCGAGCTCGAGCTAGCCGCCATATCCATCGTCAACAACGTCATCGTCGGCTTCAACTATGGCCTACTCGTACATATATATATATATAATACACACACATATTTTCTAGCTTCTATTTATAGTGTTTGGGTTAATAAATGAAGAAACTACATATATTTATATGCAGCTTGGAATGGCCACTGCGTTGGAAACGTTGTGCGGTCAAGCGTTTGGAGCGAAGAAGTATGACAAGTTGGGAGTGTATCTGCAGCGGTCTTGGATTGTTCTCTTCTTATGCTCCATATTGCTCCTCCCTATGTACTTTTTCACATCTCCAATTCTTAAGTTCTTCGGCCAGCCTGATGACATCGCCGAGCTCTCTGGTACCGTCGCCGTTTGGGCCATTCCTGCTCATTTCTCATTTGCATTCTTTTTTCCTATCAACCGGTTCCTCCAATCCCAGCTCAAGAATATGGTATGTACCTTAAGATTTGAAATGTCATAAACGTGGCGAGTTAGTCCAAGTACTTTGTGGACTAGACGGCTCTGTTCCTGGGGTAGATAGTGGAAATATGTTTGCAAGAGACTAATTGAAAAATTACTAAAATAAATAACACAAATGTTCATGGAAGAAATTGTATAAGATTCTCATGAAACATGAGTTACAACGTGCATAGGTTTGTATAGAGAACAAATGAATCTAAAATTTCTACGGAGATTAACCAATCTGATTTTCTGGACCACAACAAAATAAGACATTGTATTTTTTTATTTTTTTTCCTGATACGTCCATTTTTTAGATTTTCCAATACACATTTTTGTTTTATGTACCACTTAATATATTCTGTGTGTTTTAACTTGTTTTGTCCCGTAGTTTTGGGTGAACTGGCTAGCTAAAAACATTAAAACCTGAAATTAAAAAAACAAACATGCTGAAAAATAAATAAAAATCGACTATTTTTCATTTTCCCTATAAATATAGTTCATTTTTTTCTTGCTATTACTATTGCTAATTTCTAAATTCTAAATGTCTCCAACGAACATTACCACCAGGTGATTGCAATCTCCTCCGGAGTGGCACTTGTGGTACACATATTTGTGTGTTGGCTTTTTTTGAATGTTCTTAAACTTGGAGTCATAGGGACCATTGCTACAGCTAATGTGTCATGGTGGCTCAATGTCTTCATCTTATTTACATACACCACTTGCGGTGGTTGTCCGCTCACTTGGACCGGTTTCTCCGTCGAAGCTTTCACCAGACTATGGGAATTCACTAAGCTCTCAGCATCCTCTGGAATCATGCTTTGGTATCTGTCGCATTTTTTTCTTTTGGCTTTACGGAACAGAACACAACTTCTTATGGTATATTTTTTACTTGGGCAGCTTGGAGAATTGGTATTATAGGATTTTAATTGTGATGACTGGAAATCTCCAGGATGCAAAAATCGCTGTCGACTCTATGTCTATATGGTACGTCAAATATATAGTTGTGGAGATTAGTATAATATACCTGGAAAGTTTTATAGTGTCATATTCATGTTACATATTACTATTATGTACAAAATTTATAGTAAAGTTTTCATCGGCAGCATGTTGATAAATGGTCTGGAGACGATGATTCCACTTGCTTTCTTCGCCGGGACCAGGTATAACCAGTCTCTTATTTTATTTTCTATCATATAGATACTTAATTTGCTTTTGTTTTGTTTGGTTAAAATTATTGATGATATCAAGACCGATTATATCTGGTTATAGTAGTTCACTTTATAAGACTAGCTATATATATCTCTTCTTCTCAGTATTGCTAGTCTAGTTGCTTCAAGACAGATCATTTATTAAGACTGACTACAATTATAACATGTTTTGTAGTGTACGAGTAGCAAATGAATTAGGAGCAGGAAACGGAGAAAAAGCAAGGTTTGCAATGATCATATCAGTGATACAATCGTTAATCATCGGAATAATCCTATCGGTGCTCGTAGTCTTTCTTCATAATCAAATCGGTTGGATCTTCTCTTCAAGCGAAGCTGTTATAAAAGCAGTGAATAACCTTTCTATTCTTTTAGCCATAACGATTCTTCTCAACAGTGTCTATCCCGTTCTTTCTGGTATGTCACACAAACAAAATAATATTTTTCTTTTTAAGAAAACTAAGATAAACCGATGGTTACATGTTGACTTTGATTAGGTGCTTGTAAACTCTGAATTGTGTTGATACGAATGAATTACATGAGGTTATATACAAGCACGAGTAGTTAACGATAATGACAACTTTCCTAATGACACACATATATGTAAATATCAGAAGATAATGTCATCTTTCCTAATACTCCCCCTC
>OVBX01006014.1:0-11501 GCA_900406325.1 Erucastrum elatum
GTATCAATCCACTCTATACTCTTCAATAAAAAAATATTAATATTTTTCACCAATTAATCATGGGAAAATTTTGAGAAATACACTCAAATAAGAATAAAATTTGAAAAGTACACATTTATTTAAGTTTTTTGAAAAATACACTTATTTATATATAAATTTACATAATTGCCTATTCTTGATATTTCTCTATTTCTGATATAAAAATTGATTAAAAATATCGTTACAAAATCTATATTAATCGTTAGTTGAAACATTATTAGTTAATCATATTAGTGCACTTGGGTCCTATGAACAGCATATACAGCATCGAAGGCCAATTCATGGATGAGTTCGAGAGAGGGATGAGCCCATTTGCGGCTAGCCACCCGGACGAGGCTCACACCTTCCTCATCCCCGTCAGCATCGCCAACGTGGTTCATTACCTATACCGGCCGCTCGTGACCTACTCGAGAAAACAACTTTACAACGTGTTTCTTGACTACGTCAATGTCGTGTCCCACAAGTATCCTTACTGGAATAGAACCCAAGGAGCTGACCATTTCTTCGTCTCTTGCCATGATTGGATTCGTTTCTTTCACTCTCTCTAGTAGTATATAATACATACGTAACGTTGAGCTATTGTTCTCACACTATAGGTTAGATTATGCGTGAATATTAATTTGGAAGTGAGATAGAAATGTGACATTATACTTTGTTATTAATGAATGATTTTGAGGTAACACTTGTAAGATGCCTTGCAGGCACCACATATCTCTGGATCGAACCCGGAGATGCTGAAAAATATGATAAGAGTCCTATGCAATGCCAACACATCAGAAGGTTTCACGTCCCAACGAGATGTCTAATATGTGAACACACAATCTTGGAATTTACTTGGTTTAGATAGATAACAATTTCAAGGAAGATGAAAATTTATAGCGACAAAGTGCCAAACCTAACTTGTTTTTTTTTTACAACCTAATTCCTTTCTTGTTTATATAAGTTGAAGAAACTAAAATAAAAATATGTATAAATTTCATGATAAAGTCAAAACAAATCATAATTCACATGTTTATCTTTGTTATTATAAAATTTAAATGATAAAATAACATATTTATCTCAACACACATATTTATTTTTAACAAAATTTTTAAATGATATTATTTTTATTAATTATGAATTTATATTTTAATTTCGAATTAAAATATTAATTATGGAATATCTTGGGTAAACAAGTCATTTCATAATTAAGGAAGTGTATTTTTCAAAAAGTAAAACAGAAAATGCAGTTTTCAAATTTCAAATCTTAAATAGAGTATTTTGCAAATTATCCCNCCAATTAATCATTTATGTTCTGTTTCTTAAATCATTAATCCACAAGTCTAGTTTTCAGCTGAATTAGCTTGTATAAAATATTTTTTGATCTAAACAAATTTAACGTTTTTCCCAGAAAACAGTAATAATCTCCTTTTGTGATAAAGAAAATAGTTTAATTTGTTGGTACAAGTCTGTTGATTGTGCATTTGTTCAGTAATAAGCTATAGTCTAGGATTTATTTTGCAGGATGGTATGTGCATTTGTTGGTACAAGTCAGTGTTGATTGATGTGCATTCTCTAACATTAATTTATTACGCATCATTTAAAGGTTTTTGGATTAGTAGTTCCTCTATTGGTTTGCTTTTTATGTCCACATTTTGATGAGTCGATAACATTGGTTTATTACATATCCATATAAAATATCACAAAATATTTTTAACATTTTACCAAAAAAAAAAANNNNAAAAAAAAAAACATCACAAAATAAATAAGACCAACAAAAGTACAACGAAAAAAAACATAAAATGGTGATCGTATGACCAACCATATAGCGATGTTACATATACTTCGACGTGCTAGGCGCCGAGGGTGTCTCAGCGTCATCCCCACCGTCAGCAACAACCACACTTGATTGCACACTCTTGTACGTATATCTTCTGGCCACAAATATAAATAAGCATATATTTGCAGCGGTCAAAGCGGCCAGCGTCCAGTAAAAGCGGTCCAAACGGCTGCTATTAAGATCTTTCCCAAACAAGCTCTTTCCAGAGATGTTCTCAGCTAAACGATCAGTCACCGTCATCAAAAGATTGTTAACAAAGCTAGCCGCACCAACTACACTAAGGTAAAGCCCTATGCCTAAACTTCTCATAGAATCAGGGACTTGGTCGTAGAAATATTCTTGAAGACCCACAAGGGTGAAAGCATCAGCTACGCCTATAATAATGAACTGAGGAGCTAGCCATAAAGCATTCATGGGCACGTGATGTTGCTTAGTATAGTCCAATCTTTTTCTCTCAACTAGAGCAGCAATGATCATGGCGAGTAAGGAGAAAACCATACCGGTTCCGATTCGTTGTAGTATGCTAATACCTCTTTCTTTTCCTGTGATGCGTCTCGAAAGTGGCACGAGGGTTTTCTCGTAGACTGTTACGGCGATGATCATGGAGAGAGCTACAAGTGCGAACATGGAAGATGGAGGAACTATGAAGCTGTGACCTATGTGTCGATCCATGATAATGGCTTGTTTGATGAAGAATGTTGTGCTTTGAGTGGCGCATATGCCAAAGGCTAATGTAAAGAACCATATTGGAATCATGTTGATGAGTAGCTTCAGTTCTTCTACTTTTGTTACCGTTGCTAGTTTCCATGGACTCTCCTTCTTGGCCATAGCATTCTCGCTTCCTGGGTTTTCGATAATGGCTGCCTTGTCTAAAAATCTGTAAATCGTATAAAAATTAGTTCCATGTATGGATGCAAAAGAAACCTGTTACAGTTGGAAATTAAGTGTTTAATCCCGATAAACAATTTAAAATATAAACAAAACCCAATCCTCATAAGCTTGAAAGCTGGAATTTTGTGCCTTGAAGTTATATATTTTAAAAGTATTTATAAATTTATAAGTTATAATTTAAAAATAAAATTGTGATGAAAACAAAAACATTTACATCTGAATGATTCTTGGGCATTTTAATCAGAATTAGGTAAAAAAATTACAAATAATGTATATATAAACAAGGCTCATGGAGACATCAGGTTGGGCTCTGGGCAGTTGCACCGTTTGTTCTTTCCTGAATGTTGAACTATGAGTAAATTCAAACCGATTCAACCAAAAAAAAATCCTAAATGTTTTTAACATAATCTAGAGTTGTGTTTTGAAAGAAAAACTGAATTCAAATAGAATAAGTAACTAATCCGTAGATTATATTAAATTATACTTTGTTTACTATGTACCGCTATTCAATAACCAAAACCAGAATTGAAAATATACAATTATACATAGTTGTAACTTGTAAACTTACTTAAGCTTTTCTGTGCGGGAAAGAAGCCGTCCTTTAGAATACTCATCTCTAGACAACTCATGAAGATGAGAAGAATCACTAGGACGAGGAAGATGTCTTTTGGAAATGGCAGCAACAAAGACTTGCAACATCGGTGTCAAGGGGCTACCGGAAGGTGCACGATAACGATAGAACGGTTTACCAATAAGGAAGACCAAAAGCGATGTAGCCATGACTACGGTGAGTATGATACCAGCCACACCCCAACCAATATGGTCCTCTATATAGACGACTATAGTCACCGCGGTTAAAACACCAGCGCATAGACCGGCGCTCCACCAGTTAAAGTAAGACATTTTCATCTTCCGCTCTTCAGGATGGTCGTCTTCGAATTGGTCAGCTCCAAAGCTCTCGAGGGATGGCTTATGACCTCCAGTGCCTACGGAGATTAAGTATATTGCGATGAAGAAGGCTATCTCGTGAGCTCTCCTAGGCTCAACACACACTTCTTCATGACAAGGTTTCAATCCCGGTATAAACCAAGACAATGTTAACAGAATCAAACCCTGTACATTGAAAAAAAAAGAGATACAAACCATCAAGCTTTTTTTTTCTTGTAAACAGCAAACCATTAAGCTTTGACTGATCTCAAATGTAAACAGCTACATATTTAAAACGTGGAAGTCTCCGAAATACTTAAAAACTTTAAAAAAAATATGTATTATCAGAAAAAAATATAAACATAAGAAAACAAGAGAACCAAACCATAAAGCTTTAACCGATCTCAAATTATATAACATAAACAAAGTATATAATTAGAACGTGACCGTCTCAAAATAATTAAAAACTTCGTGAAAATGTATATATTATCAGAAAATTTAAAACAAGGGTCCCAAATATTTCAAAACCGTAAGTTTTGTTCGAATCTATCAGTAGCGCATGCTAACAGACAGTTTGGATATAAAATATCAATATCACTTAACATTTTGGAGTATTATTGACCGGTTATGAGAATATATGTATGCCAGAGATGCTACTATATATAAAACAACTAGAAAATGTATATCAATACGGTTTTCAACAAAATAAATAAGGTTTGTATTTTAGATATTAAGATATCAGATTTCCGAGTACAAGATATTACCGTAAGGTAGATGATGGTTGCAAGTAGGACGGTGACATAGCGGCCGATATAAGCATCGGCGACGAAGCCTCCAAGAAGAGGCATTAAAGTGGTGACACCAGACCAGTAGTTTGCATTTCTTACAGCCATCTTAAGATCTTGGTGAAGAATGGTCGTTAAGTAGACCACTAAGCTCGTCGAGATCCCAAAGTAACTTAGCCTCTCACTGAACTCGATTGCTGCATGTACATATACATCAAACAATAAGATTATTATATTGTAAAGATTTAATACAAAGAGTCTCCATACAAAGTTTATATACAAACCAATGATGAAGAGTGCAGCTTTCCAAGCTCCCGTTCTAGCCCGAACCGGAATCTCTCCTCTACTATCGAGAGAAGAATCAAGAACCCATTTCTGTTGATCATCGTAAGACTCAATATCGTTCTTTCTCTGCTCCATTTTTGTATTGATGATTGAGAGATAGAGTGAGTGTCTGAGAGAGAGAGAGATCGGATTGTCGATGTGTAATGTGTTCGTGGAGAAGCTAGCTTGGTTCTCTTTATAATGGATAACATTCGCTATGTTGACTCTTGTTGTTTAGTGCTTCAAGATTCCCTCAAAGGAATTAACCACGAAAAAGACACCTTAAGTTGACAACAGAAGACACGTAAGAACGTAGCTACTACTATGACTCTTTAATAAATACGTACATAAAAAGGCTTACATTTAATTTCACACGACTTTTGATTTTACGACATTAGCTATAGTTATAGTACTAAAGTTTATACAATAAATACATGGAAGTAAAATGACAGTGAAGTTTCGATTACGCTCAGATAAGTACAAATCTCGGTGTGGTGTGGTACACATCTTCTTCCAATCGGTCACTTTCAGATTGTAACTTCTGTGGTTTTGTGAACCTCATGCGTCTCATAAATGAAGTTGAAATTTCCATTAACTCAAAAGTTTAAAGAAGTTAGAATTGCATCAAATCAAGAAATAGATAACATTTGATCTAAATATTTGATTTTTGTTCAACAACTTTGAGCTAAAAATCAGAAATAATATTATACTCCAACCAAAAGTGAAACCAAAACTAAAGTTTAAGGGATTGCCAATTGCTTTAAAGTGCTTTATAAAAATTTCTAAAGCTACAATTTTTGTTGTTGTAAATAGTAGAATAGTTAAACAACTCACATATTGATTTTAGAAACTTTACAAATACATATTTAAATCGTTTTAAATCTATAACCAAAGTTAAATAATTACAGTAACAAAAAAATGTACGACTTAATTGTACATCAAAAGATATAAAATTACAGCTCCTTCTAATTAGGTCTTGGAGGAAACTCACGGGAAAAGAAAGAGGTTGATAACCTTTTAATATTAGTTATTTATACAGTTTTATAATTGTAATTATCTGTTTTAAAGAGCAAAACCAATGACCAAATGTTTTTTTTAACGATGATTTATTATGATATTATAAATATGAGAAGAGATCAAATGCTAATTATAAATTGAATATCTGATAGAGTTTTAATAATATCCCAGTTAGATATTGTATCTTTCTTACACTTTCTTTTTTTCTTGAACACGATCATTCTTACACTTTCTTGTTTTTAATTAAATACTTGTTAGATATCTATCTACATCTTAGCATGGAGATGCTCGTAGTCCTAGCTCAAAAGAAGCTTAACATGGATTTGTGGTTGTGCAAATATTACAAAATCTCATGGATCCTAAAGAATCTACATATCATATAGATTTGATGCCTGTGGTGCAGATTCCCTTTTGGCTACCACCAAGACATAGACTTTTAAGAGTCGAGTAAGAATCACCAACACATTATTACTACCTTACATAAATCTTCTCATTCACATGATTCCAATGTGCCAAAACTTTGTTCTAGAGATTCTGGAGAAACCCATTGTAGGCCTCTAGGATCTGATCCTTAATTAATATCTACAAACTCCTTGAGAATTTATTTAAGTAATGTCAATTCAATGATACAACTACTATTTAATGTAATTTTTATCGTAGAACATCTTTAATGTAAAACTCCATTTTTTTGTTACCAAACTATTTCAAAACTTAAATGGGTTCAATTACAAAAGATCTTATGATCTGTTTAGCTAAACCATCTTCAAGATTTAAGGAACCACGAGGGCAAAATCTAAACAAAACTAAGTCGAAAAGATCCGAGATGATGAAAATGTCTGAAAGAACTCCATAAAGGTTGGAGAGAATGGATTTCTCAGCTATAGTTGTCACCAATTGCTTCGAGTTCGTTTCAAAGACCACCGAAGTCAAACCGATCGCCAAAGCATGTTTGTATTCCTCTAAAGTAATTTCACAATAGAATTTGTTTTTATTCTTAAACATACTTCATTTTATATAGTGAAAATAGACTAATGAACAAAAAAAACATTACTCAATTTTTAAAATGGACTCAATCCATTATGAAACGGAAAATGGAATAAGTTGGAAGCATTTTTTATTCTAAATGTTATTTTAAATGAAACTGAAGTAAAGTTGGAAATGTTGTTAAGAAAGGCTTGAGTCACCAGTCTCTGAAATGTCATCGGAAGGAGAAAACCCGACCAATAAAACTATTGAAACTTAGTAAACTAACGAATTTATTCTTTAATTTACTTCAAAAAAACTATCTCAACTCCATGATTGAGAAGTAAAAAAAATATTTAATTAGGAGATATTACCCAAAATAGGTAAGATTACCAACTGATGTATCGTCGTTTCTAAGTTCCCTTACGTATCTTCTTAAGATCATTCCTAAATTCAGCCATGACAAAAACATTCTGCCGCCAGATTTGAAAATTATCTTTTGTCACTATCATCTCATCTATCAGTGGTTTTGTGAAATGTTAACCACTACTAACAGTTATCATCACATTTTAATTAATTTGGGGTTAATTATGTTTACTACTGTAACCCCATCAAATTAATGACATTATACGATCAATATTCTAGTACTACTATAAGTCCATAATCACTCCCGAGATAGTAAAAAAACAAGAGACATACTTAAGCATAATCATATAACTCCAATGGTAACAGTAACCATCACATGTTAATTATGTGGGGGTTGGTTGTGCTTAATGCCGTAATCCCCATCCAAATTTATGACATTATACGATCATTATCCTCTACTTCTAGAATGATTCATATAGTCCTCTTTCTAGAAAGAATTCCACTTATAGATATGTGGTTAGGGAGTTATTATGACCAATTCAGGTTTTAGTTAATGAGTTTAAAGTGGTTGTTGCTAGCTTATTGGTGGTCATTGCCAGGAGAAAGTTGTGAATCTTTAGTGGAATTGCTACCAAAACCAGATACATCATGTTAATGTTGGGGTTAAGAGTCAACGATCTTATCATATACTCCCATAGTACTATGAAATTAATGGAAATCTGGTCGAGTAAAGTGGATTACCTTTTCTCATAGTGCTGATACCACCATTGGACGATTCTCATTATCTATGATTATTAGCATTTCCAACAGAAAAACAAAAACAAAACAAGAAAACTCAAATAGGTTTTTAGAATTGAATCAGATCGGATCGCTTAGGTACAGTGTTGAGTCAGATCGTGGATCACTACATTAATATCTTTAGTTTAAAACTAATTAAAACTGGACTATATTTTGTGTACAAATTATTTTATTTTATATTTGACACATTTAATCAACTTTATGTATAAACTATAATGTTTAATTTTCAAGGCAGTCAAAATAAGATACAAAAACATTGAACAAATGAGTTACTTAATGATTCGTTTTGGGTAAGCCTTACTCGTGACCCATATATCACATCTCCCCCATTCTCCATTTTCTTATTCAGTAAAGTTGACAACATAGCTTTTAAGCTAAGTTTCGAAGAGATGATAAGTGGTGTAAGCAGGAGCTAGGGACTAATCAATCATGACTTGTTTCAAGAACTAAATTGGGATCTCGGGCAAACTTATGAATTTGTTGTTTTAGAAAGATCAAACTATCTGAATATCATGTCCTTTTTTATCACCATGCACCACATACGTATAATAAACGTGATTATGCTCTGACAATAGGACCGCCAAAAAGATTACTCGGCAAAAGGAAACTCAAAATACATATAGTGGATGCATGCTTTCACAAGAAGCCTTGTTAATGTCTCTTTCAAGAATATATACCATTTTGTCCAAAGCAGTGAATAAAAAGCACAGAATAAATAGCACATGGTGATCGTGCTTGAATTTTTTAAAGAATTCAAATTCACCTTAGAGACTGCTATTCTTTCATTGACAAGCCGTTTTCCTGTCTCATTATATACTCTTAAAAGTCTAAGCATTTCTATTCTTGTGTTAACTTTTTTTTTCTTGTGTTGAAATTGATGCTTGAGAGAGAAAAAGATGACGAAGATCAGATTTTCACACGGTGTTTGATGGAGAAAAACTATTAAACTTCTTCCACTAGGTAATCTTGTGTAATGCATGCCGGAAACAGAAAGATTACGTACAAATCAAATGGATCATAAGAAACACATGTTATAAAACGAAGCACCAAAGTATTTGGTTGCAGACGTAAAATATATAATAAAGTATTTAATTAAATTAGTCAAGATAGATCATCATTACCTCACATATTCAACGTTTCACAATGGAGCAGGTCGACCCACTTTGTCATCAGTTTACTAACCTAAAACCCTAATGTACTGTACTGCACTATACTACTCATAGCGAAAAAATAACGGTGTTAGCGATGTATACGTGTCAGTAAGTACAAATTTTGATAACAGTTATTTTAAGTAACTAAAATGTAAATATTTCCTAATGATATTTTCGATTTAGTTATTTAGCCACCGGGCCTTTTTCCTATCTTGCATAGAGCCCAATTAAGACGATTTCGCGTAGGTCCAATATCTATCTACACGACGGTTTGTATGCGTGCGTAATAGGGCATCTATAAATACACAATCGAAACCTCTGCTTCAAGTCAAGAAAAAAACAAACAAAGGAGGAGACATCATGGCGAATTCACAGACGGTGATGCTTGTGATCAGATCAGCGAGGCCGAGCTTTCGCAACAACCGCGATAAAGTAGCTTTTGTAGTCCACGCTTCCTTCGTCGCCTCTGGTTTCAGACTCGTCGCGATCGGACGGCCTGCGTTCGCTCCAGACGCTCTAACTTCCTCTCCTACGCAAGGTTCGTATTGTTTTTGCTATCTTAGGGTTTAGGATTCTGATTGTGAATTATTTAGGCGAGGTTGGGATCGAACGAGCTCGATTTTAGGTTTTCCGTTGTTAGGGTTTTAGGATTCTGATTTGTGGATTTTTGTAGGCGAGGTTGGGATCGATGGGTGGAATGAGTTTGACGAGTACGCGTTTGTGTATTCGAAAGGGTCGAAGAAGTTTCTAGTTAAGTGTTTTGCGATAGAGGATAAGCTTCTTGTTGATGCTGTAGATGAGGGTGGAAAAGAACCTGTTCATATCGAGATAGAGTATGTTAATCGTGCCTTTTTGTTTTTGTGCTTGATGGTGATTGGAGTCTTTGAATTTACTTTTTTGTGTGTGTTTTTTTTGTTCAGAGTTGAGAAGTATGCTGCTGAGTCTGGAGTGGAGAGTGATTACGATGCACAGTTCAAGAACTTGGAGAAGTTAGTCACTGATTTGCAGAATCAGATTCTTTACAAGCTTGATGAAGGACTTAAACCTGTTGCTTCTACGTCACGGACCAGGTAAATCACCCTTAATTACATTGATCGTAAGCTGTTACTTAGATTCATGGGGGATAGGAATGGACATATGAGTTAGGTTGTAGTGTTACAGTAAACATATGCGCTTGTTCTGATATATGTGATTGCATAGGACTCTCTCGTCAATGTGCCGACACTACTAATACTGTATTCATTTTTCTATGAAAAAGGTTTTGCCTTGGTTCATATAGTTCTTATGCTGAAACTTACATTTTTGTTGTGAAGGCATTTTTTAGTAGTTGGACTAGAATGATATATGATTTCATGATTTTTAAAGTGTATTCTAAGACTTTATCATACTTGTGGCTTGTAGTTCGGAGAGTAAGAAAGAGTCTGAGCCTGGATATTACGTTCGAAGCCCTGCTCCATCATGGCTTCCGGTCATTGGTGGTTTTGGCGATGGGAGCATGCTTGTGGGACCTAATGATCCTCGTATGTTCCCCGGATTTGGTGATCATCCTGGCTTCATGATACCACCACAACCGTAAAATCTCTCTGCCTTTCTTGCATCGTTTTCTTTCACATAAATGCACATACACAGCTCATATAGTTGAGTACAAGAAAAGTTCTCAACTAAACATGGGATTATTTTGGTTTTGACAGGGGTGTTCCACCTCCTGGTGTTGTTTGGTCTGATCCACGTCCACATTTAGGCCCAGATTTTGGCCCGGGTTTTGAGCCAGGCCCGTTCAGAAGGTATGTAGTCTATTTTTCTTTACGAAACAAATAAACTCCACAAATCAATCCTTGATATCTGACGCCTGTTTATCTCAACCTTGATAGGCCACCTCCAAGGAAGCCAGAAGATGTTCATCCCGATCTTCAGCATTTTCGCCGCGGTTTTGGTTCAGATGATGCAGTCTGAAGGAAAGCCATCTTAAAAAAAAAAAGAAGAAGCACAAGAAAATGTGGTCTTAACATTAACTTCATCTTTGTTTTAATAATACAAGCTATATTTGTTTTGCTTTTAGTCAATATTTCCCTAGCTGTTTATTTCTTTCTTTGGTTCTTGCATAGCTGCTTATGTCTATAACTTTGATATATTTAAATAAAGTTTTGGTTTATTTCGCTTTTGAAATTCCCTCTAGTTAGCGTCGGAATGAATTCTCGCTTGATAGTTCAAAAACCAGAGCATCTTCTCAACTACTATGCTTCTTGTCGTTTGAATTTTATATATGGATGATACACATGTGGATGGACTGTATAACTGTTGTTTTTAGTGTGTTTCGGTTTCCATTGCAAGGAACCGTTGAAATTTAGTTATCTCAATGTATTGTCGTTATTGTGCGTTGATCTTAGAAATGTTGTTGGCTCTGGCGCCGAGAGGCCCATT
>OVBX01006015.1:166-12329 GCA_900406325.1 Erucastrum elatum
GCCGGAAATCTTTTGCTGCATCAGGTTCGGTGGGGTCCCAGAAACCACCCAGTACTCATATATGAGTGCCATCGCCTGGAATTGTCAGGGGGCGGGAGCCTATCTGACAAAGCAACACCTACGGGAGTTGCATCGCTGCTTTCATCCTAGTTTTCTTTTTCTTTCAGAAACAAAAAACAATTTTCTTTTTATGCAAGACTTTAAATTTGAATTTGGTTATGATCATTTGTTCACCGTGGACCCTGTTGGTAGGGGCGGTGGACTTGCTTTGTTTTACATGAATGACTCTGCTGTGGATGTAGAATTCTCTAATAATCGTATGATCGATATTGAAGCGCAGATTGAAGGAAATGAAGTGTTCATCACTTTTATGTATGGTGATCCGGTTGTTGAATACCGAGATAACGTCTGGGAACGATTGTTGCGGATGAGTGTAAACAGAACTGGAGCTTGGCTTTTAATGGGAGATTATAATGAGATCACAAGTAATCTGGAGAAGAAAGGTGGAAGAAAACGTCCTGATGCATCCTTCTTGCCGTTCAAAAACATGTTTTTCGGGTGTGGGATGATCGAGTTCCCCTCCAAGGGAAATATTTTCTCATGGGCAGGAAGAACAAGAGCAGGACGAGTTCAATATAGACTGGACAGAGCGGTATGAAATGAAGACTGGCACAACCTTTTTTCCCACACATATGTGGAGTATTTGTTGCGGTGGGGATCGGATCACAGGCCCATTACCGCAAGATTTCAAGACCGAGAAGTTAAAGGGAGGAGAAATTTCAGATTCGACCAGAATTGTTTTGCTAGAGAAGGCTTTGTGGATACTATTAAGGGCGAGTGGGAAGCTCTAAAGATGAAGCCAGACTTGAAGCTTTTTGATAAAATCGTTAGAACTCGGAAATCAATCTCCAAATGGAAGAAACAGAATCCACCAAACTGTGCAAAGCTCATTGAACGCCTTAAACAAGAGCTGGACCGAGTTCAAAACGACGATAATATTTCAAGTGAAGAAGAACTAGAGATAAAATGGAAACTCTGTGCCGTGTATAGGGAAGAGGAACTGTACTGAAAGCAAAAGAGCAGAATTTTATGGCTGCGATCAGGAGACAGAAACACTAAGTACTTCCACGCGAAAACGAAACAAAGGAGAGCCCGCAACCGCATCACACGGCTGAGAAATTCGATGAACCAATGGGTATGCAAAGATGAAGAAATAGAGGCTGTGGCCGTCGAATATTTTAATACCTTATTCACCTCTACGCAACCTGAAACCATTGATGAATCACTCCGGTATGTTACCGCGACTGTTACTGATGAGATGAACCAACGTCTTTTACGTATCCCTCATGATGAGGAGATTAAAGAAGCAACTTATGCTATAAATCCGGAAAAAGCTCCCAGACCAGACGGCATGACGAGCCTCTTTTACCAACGCTTTTGGAGCTCGGTTGGGAAGGACGTTTGCACTATGGTCAGGAATTTTTTCGAGACAGGAGAGTTGGATGAAAGATTGAATATGACGAATATCTGTTTGATTCAAAAAACAGATAGACCGGAGGCGATGGCTGAGTTCCGACCAATCAGCCTTTGTAACGTTGGATATAAGATTATCTCGAAGATCCTGACATCAAGACTAAAGTGCATCTTGCCAAATATTATCTCGGAGACCCAATCTGCGTTCGTGGCAGGAAGGCTCATCACTGATAACATTCTTGTAGCCCAAGAAATGTTTCACGCGCTCCGTACGAATCCGAGCTGTAAAGGGAAGTTTGTGGCTGTTAAGACAGACACGAGTAAAGCGTATGACCGGGTCGAGTGGAGCTTCATGGAAGCCTTATTACTCAAATTTGGCTTTGACCCGCAATGGGTGGCAAGGATTATGAGATGTATAACCTCTGTCTCATACCAGGTCCTCATAAACGGGGAAGCAAAAGGGAACATTATCCCATCTCAGGGCCTACGCCAAGGAGATCTACTTTCCCCGTTTCTTTTCATCTTATGTACGGAAGTCTTGATCTCGCGCATAAAACAGGCTGAGCTAGATGGTACCATTGCAGGCATTAAAATCGCCAGAGGAAGCCCCGCCATCTCTCATTTATTGTTCGCGGATGATAGTCTATTCTTTTGCAAAGCGGAGCAATCTCAATGCAAGGAACTGGTCAGAATCATCGACGTCTATGGGAAAGCCTCAGGACAACAACTGAATAAATCAAAATCTTCAGTTCTGTTCGGTTCTAAGGTCATAGCGTCCATAAAAACCGATCTGAAAAGATCACTTGGTATTAACAAAGAGGGAGGGATGGTGATGTATCTAGGAATGCCGGAGAAGATCTGTGGCTCCAAAAAGCAAGTGTTCTCCTACGTGCAAAAGAGGTTGAACGACAGGATCAACTCCTGGTCGGGCAAGCTATTATCGAAGGGTGGCAAAGAGGTATTAATTAAATCAGTGGCGCAAGCAATACCCACTTATGTGATGTCATGCTACTTACTTCCCTTAGACATCTGCAACAAACTTTCCGCCGCAGTGGCGCGTTTCTGGTGGAGTACGGGAAACAAGAACCGTGGTTTGCATTGGGTGGCTTGGGATAAAATATGTATTCCTGTGGAAGAGGGAGGTTTGGGCTACCGGGACTTTAGAGATTTTAACCTTGCCTTACTTGCCAAACAAGTCTGGCGGCTGCTCATATATCCCCACTCTCTTTTGGCAAGATTTCTAAAAGGAAGATATTATAGAAACTCCAACCCGTTAACTATGGGGAAAGCAAACTCCCCATCTTTTGGGTGGAACAGTTTAATGGCGTCGAAATCGATACTCGCCGATGGACTTACGAGAATCATTGGAACAGGGACAGACACAAAAGTCTGGGAAGATGTTTGGATCCCCATGGAACCAGCTCGTGCGGCTATCCCAAAAGCAGAGCCTAGCGACAAAAACCTTAGAGTACACCATCTTATAGATTTTGAGAGGAAACAATGGAATGTTGGGATTATCAATGAACTTATTGCAGCGGAGGATGTGCCCCATATTTTGGCGCTCAGAATAAGCAAGACAGGACGACGCGACAATTACCGCTGGAAGCACACGAACTCAGGCTGCTATAATGTGAAGTCGGGATATGAAATCGCAGTGGAGCAAAGGAAGAAGACACAGGGGGGTATGATCTTGGAACCAAGTGCCAATGGACTTAAAAAGGAAATCTGGAAGCTGAAAGATCCAAGGAAAATTAAACATTTTCTCTGGCAAGCTCTATCAGGTTATGTGGCACCAGCAAGCAAATTAAGAGAACGACATTGCGGCAATGACACGGTATGTCAACGCTGCGGAGCAGAGGTAGAGACGATCAACCATATTATTTTCGAATGCCCTCATGCGCTCCAATGCTGGGCCTTATCACTGATCCCGACGTTTCCGGGGGTTTTCCCGTGTTCTTCTATTTTTGTGAATTTTGATATCCTGCTTCAGATGCAGAGGAACCAGAATACTGCAGAGATAGCAAAGGTATTTCCATGGTTGATTTGGTACCTGTGGAAGGCACAAAACGACAAATGTTTTAACAACAAGGATACGACAGCCATGGACACCCTCCAGCTTGCGATAGCTGAGGCAGAAGCATGGAAGATAGCCCAAATCCTACCAGTGGTGGAGGTAGAGGTGGACGACAGAGAGGAGAGGAGCAGGGAAGGCTTACGACAAAGATGCCAATGGAGATGTCGTTTTGATGCGTCTTGGATCCCCCAGGGTACTGGGGTAGGTCTGGGTTTCATCCTCCTTGACGGGGAAATAGAAGTGTTGAGGGGCCACCGTAAGCATACGATCGTGGACTCACCTTTACATGCTGAGACAGAGGGTCTCCTTTGGGCGATGGAGGAAACAAGCAGGCGCGGCTTTAAGGAGGTGGACTTTGAATCCGACTGCCAACAATTGGTACAAATCATTCAGAACTCAAAAGATTGGCCAGCTCTCGACCCTGAGATTGATGTATTTCAAGTTCATCGAGCTTCCTTTACGAAATTCTCTCTAAGTTATATTTCTCGTTCTTTAAACTTACGTACGGACTCTCTTGCAAAAGAGGCCCGGTCACGTGATCTTCAGTTTGTAATTGTTGACATTTTGGCTCCGGATCAGCTAGCACCCGATGCTAGTGCGATAGGACCACTTTAAGTTTCGAAATAAAGCTTTGGATGACAAAAAAAATTGTATTAGATAACCAAAATCAGAAAATGAAAGGAAAAAAAAATCAACTTCATACACTCATAATCATATGATGTGGAAGGTGCAAAAAAAGGTTACAAAGCTAAACATCTAAAAGAAACCAAAAACATTGCGTTTGCCAAACAGAAAGGCGAAATCGTCAGAATAAACAATTATTTCACTTTCGCATGAAACGAAATATTTTGTTTCAGGAGGAATATATATGCTTTCGAAGTTCTTGAAACAAAGCTTTTTTTGACGTTCACTTGGTGATCTCTTTAGTCACCGGAGGAATATCAACAACTCCGTCACAGTTTTCACCGTCAAGACTTGGCTTCTCCGGCATCTCTTTCTTCTCCTCAGCTACATCCTTAGGGCCCAAGAAACTTGGCTGATTCGTAGAAGACAACAGCCTTGCCCACATTCTATCCGTAATCACCACATTGTTCTGTTTCTCTGTTATCCTCTGCATACAACAACAACCACATTCTATCAGGTTTAACCAGATTATTACATTGCAACATCAATAGTCAAAACTCAGGATTGAAAGCAAAAAACGCATTTGATATGTGTAAGTAACTTACGTAGTAAGGTATGTATGTTTGTCTTCCATTGACAAGACCACTGGTGTAGCCAGTGTAACCAGCCATTGCTCCATGAACCGCGCTCTGAGCAAGAAGTGTACAGTACACATTGTCTGATGCATTGCTTGGAACAGCCCGGATCATGTATGTAGGATCTAAAAGCAAAAAAAAATGGATTTAAAAGAAACGTCTTCCAAATCGTTGAAAAATTGGTGGAAAGAGCTACGAATTTTGTTACCGATGTATTTGAGATTCATCACCATATTAATCTTCTTAAAATGATCCTATCACCACCAGAGAAGAAAAGAAAAAGTAAGAACACTATGATGAGTTCTCTGGAATGGCATAATAGAAAGATCTGAGTCTTTTGTAACTTTTCTTTTTGTTTACCTTGATGCTTTGTGATAGCCACAAGCCGACATCTTTAAGAAGCTTGTTACCAGACGCGTCAGTGTTGGATTCCATGCTTTTGGACATCAACTCTTGCCCTGCTCCTTCAGCAAGAACAATCACCATGTGACCATTCTCCTTGATCCGTTTCTCAATAAACTCCAAGAGTCCACCTTCTCCTTCCAGGTAAAATGGTGATTCCGGAATCAAACAGCAATCAACATCTCTGCTAGCCAATGTAGCATACATCGCTATGAATCCTGTAGTTAAACCATCGAACAGCCTATGATCAGTCACAGCTCGAAAGGTTTTTAAACTATCATGTTCAGAGAAAAACTCACCACTGTAGCGACCCATAAGCTTAACAAACCCAATACCATTCTCATTACTCTCAGCTTCAACATGTGCTGCGTTGATCGCTCGTTGAGCCTCTTCCACAGCAGTATCAAACCCAAAAGACTTATCTATCACTGGTATATCATTATCAATTGTTTTCGGGATTCCAACCACAGCAACTTTAAGTCCACGCCTTCTAATCTCCTACATGGTTGTATATAAATCTAAGTTTCCAGCTATTCATTGTTAAGAACTTATATATTAATGGCGTTACCTCAAATATAACAGAAGCTCCTCTCTGTGTTCCATCTCCACCAATGATGTAAACCTGATTGATTCCTCGGTCTTGGATGCTATCAACAATCTTCGTGGTATCATGCCCACCTCGTGAGGTCCCCAGGATCGTCCCTCCGCGTTTATGGATATCGTTAACAACTTTGGAGTTTAAGGGGATTGTGTTCTTGGCGTAGAATCCTCTGTATCCACCCTGTTACATATGAGAATCATTAGGACAATAGTCGTCAAAAAAAAAATCAAAAACTGTAAATAAAAAAGATTCACAAAACTTACATCGATTCCAAGGATTCTCTTTACTCCATACATGTAAGATAAGCTGCTCACGATTTCTCTAATCACGGTGTTGAGACCAGGACAGAGACCTCCACATGTAACGATGCAAGCATGGACTTCGTCGGACTCAAAGTAAACCTTTTGGCGTGGACCGGCGCGTCTGAAATGGACTCCTCTTGGACCATCCTTGTGAACTACAACCTGAATAACAAGAAAGAAAAAAAAAACATAATCATCGTACACCGTCATTCAAACAATTCAAGAAGACGAAAAGGATTAAGCTTGATGAATCTACCTTCTCAGGAACACTATCATCCGCATCAACAAAGTACTGCCTGAATAAAACGAAGAAACCCAAGTGAACAAAAATAAAACATTTAACCCTTAAGACAATGGCAAACGTCTGCAGATACTTACTTTACAACAGAGTAAGCTGGGTTGTCTTGTAATGGATTTGGGTAAGTCTGCAAAACAACATCAACCGCTAAACAGATCAAAAACATTGGAACCCAAAAGCAAAAGATTCCACCTTTGTTACTAAACATCATCAGATTCAATCATTCAAATGAAAATAGGAAACAATCAGAGATCAACGTACAGGAAGATCAGGAAGGTAATCAACGAGATGAGGAACGTCCTGCAGTATATAACCACCAGGACCGTTGACGATCTTCGGCTTGTTACTCTTCGGACTAGACATGACGACGATCAAATCAGACAGAAACTAACTTTGAAGGAAAATGAGAGAGAGGTTGAATCAAAAACAAGTCAATTCTATAAAAGAGAGCCCGTTTTTGAAGGAGTGGTAAGATAGTGAGAAACCCAATAAAGACGAAGAACTTTCTCGCTCTTTTTTTTAGATGGGGAATTTGATCGAACAGGTGGTAGGCATCAGCGATTTATAACTAAAAATATTAAAACGAAAGAGAATAATAATATATACATACACAGATATACATGTGTATGTATACGCACTTCGATACATGATTCTCGGGTATATATATGAAAATAATGGTGGAAGAGAAAATAATTAAAAGCACGTTGAAACTTGGAGAAGATGATTCGTATTATTCTAGAATCATTTTAACTTTCCGTTTATAGGTTTGGCCTTGGTAAACAAGTAATTTTGAAATAAATAAAAATTGTGAAGGAAATGATTAGTTTTATAATTATTTTACAGTATTTCCTTCCAAAATATTTTACTTCCGTTATTATATTTGACGATATTGAAGAATATTCCGGTTCTCGTAAAGAAAGAAAGACAAGTCCAATTTGTGTGTCGGTTATCTCAAATGATTTGTGTTTGTATGTTTGTTTAATAGTTTTTCTTAAATATATTTGCTGGTTGCGAAGAGAAAACATGATTTTGGTATTGTCATAATAATGCAAGAGTTGACGAAAATGCTATATAATTTCATGATGCTATCAGGTGACATACTTGCTTATTCGTTTTTATAAAAAAAAAAATATTTTTATGTATTTTACTTTAGGAAACAGGTCGCGTCGTGTTGCGTGAAGCTAGACACGTGTAGTCTCATGATTTATCGATTGTTCTGGAATCGACCAGGGCAGCCAATCATATCTGTTGATCGACGGTCAACGGAAACTGATACAAGTTGTAAATGGGAAAACATAGATCGAAGGCTCTCCTCCAGTGTATTACGTGACGTACAGAGGCAAAATGAAAATGGAATGGGCTATTGGGAAAGGAAGCATTAACAAAAAAGCCTGACAGTTGGACTTAGTTAAGGCCCACCAATAAAATTCCAATCCCCACTTGCCAAGTTCAGTCATAGTTGGACAGACACATTGAACAAAAGTATATGATAACAAAAGCAAATCGGAAGTGGAGAGAAGGTGCAGCAGGTTGAATAATAAGAGATCATCAGGGTAAAATGCTATCGGTAAGGGTGAAAAGAGTGCAAGGAATGGGAACGGCATAGAGACAGAAGCAGAGGCTATTAGGTGGGCAATGCACACACTATCTAGTTTTGGATATCCAAAAGCAATCTTTGAAAGAGATTCAATGGAGCTTAGTAAAATGATCAATGCGGACAAGAAATGTGGCCAGTGCTGAAATCGTTAATCCAGGATGTCTCTCATTTGTTGGAACACAATAAAGAGTTTGTTGTGAAGTGTAATCCTCCTAATGGTAACAAAATAGCAGATAGGATTCTTTTTTTTTTATAGCAGATATGATTAGTGCAGGAGATTTCGACTTTTATATCTAATGTTCCTAAGTTGTATTTTATTATGATGTATGGTTGTAAAGAACTAAAATTTGGTTAATGAAAAATAAGTTGTTGAACAAAAAAAAAAGCAAATCGGAAGGCACAATGAGAAAATATTAATTTCCTTAATTCTAGATTACGTATGTGTTTTCATACCCAATTAATAAATCAAATACTCTTACAGTATTAATTAAATAATGTTCTTTTTTGGACAACGGAATAATAATGTTCTTAAATAGCTAAAATATCATTTCATGCTCGTCTGTCAGATTGCTAGGGGAAATTCTACTTCTTTGCCCTTTTCTTTTTCCCTTTCCGAAAGAAGAATAAAAATTCGAATCTAATCAGTTTCTCCTTAGAGAAGTTTACAGAGAGAGAAGAATATACATACACTCTCGCTGTCACACATTTACATGTATATGTATTGGGACAGACTATATATACAGTATTCTCTTGTAGGTATGGTATGTCTAGAAAGTGAAAGTAAAGGGGACAATGAAGGATGAAAAACAAACGTTGAGACGACTGAGAACTAGTTTCATTTTTTTCTTTTGGCCAATGTCAAATTTTAAAAGCAAAAGTTGGGAAAATGCCAAGTGTGATGGAAAATGTTAAATTCGTATAATGTCTGGTGGAATTTATTAGTTTTTGTCCTTTGAGCATCATCAACTAAGAATTTGAATATCTGGCAGGTGACATATCACGGTTGATGTATTATCTACCACAAACCACTGCATGTCTGCATAACTAGCTATGTTATATATAAAATTTTCATACAGCAACGCTGACGCTATTATTTGAAACAGAGTACAATACAAAATCACGATATGAGAAACCGGAAACGTAATCAAAATCTATTACAATGATGGGGAATACATGTGTTTTCGGAGAAGATTAAGTCTATAAACGAAATAATCTTATTGATTCTTAAATTAATCTTATTGAACTACTGCTAATAAATACTTTAATTCTCGTCTAACACGGAATTTTTTTTTTTCTTCTTTTCTCTTTTACAAAGGGAAGCAAAATGTGAAACCTAATAATCATGAGATCAAAGAAATCATAACCGTTATATATGTTGTTCAAACAAATCTGCGGATAGGCCCCATCTCCCGACATTATCATTGGACCCACATCAATGTAGGAAGTCCGGAGAACCAAAAACTAATTACCTCCTGAATGCCAGTTTATCAAATAACGTAACGTGACCAAAGTAAAAAAGAAAAAGATTCGTAAAACATGTGTGTTTGCCTTATAATCCAAAGAGATTATCCTTAAATGCTTTTTTCATATGTTCTTTATCTGCATTCTTTAAATTATAGTACTATTTTCTATAATATGCTATTTTTAATTAATCCGTAATTAAGCTCAAAAGTTCGTCACGTCAAATGATTTAATCAATTAACTAATGAAAGTGGCCTAAGCCAAATTTAACGTAGACACGTAAAACGAGATGGATCTCCGAAGGTCCACGTACTGTTCAACAAAATCTCATTCGTTTTTTTCTTTGGTACAAAAATATAGGATTTTTTTTTTTTGAAACAGTATTATGAGAAAGAAGTATATCCTTTTCCTGTACGATGGTAGAGATTGTAGTAGAAAATAGCGACTTTTAAAATAGAACTAGATTTCGGGTATTATTTTTATTTTTTATGTTTTAAAATTATAGTTTGTTTAATTTATTGTAAATTATATTCTTTGATAGCATGCGTTAATAATGTTCAAAAACTAAAGTAATATGTTAGATAAATCATTTGTTATTTGACATTTGTTTTTCTAAACTTACCATTTTCAAGTATATTTATTTTTAAATCATACAATTTCAAGAAACATTCAATTTTCTACATGGTTTTTTAAGTGGTTTATTATTTAGTAAATTTTATACATGGTTTACGAATTTAAATACCATTTAATGGTGAATTTTATTTTAAATGCGTTTTGAAAATATTAAATAGGTTAATTTATTAATTTGATGTAATTTTCTATTTAATTCGTGTAGTAATTTTATTTTAATATAATATATCCTATAATTAGAAAGTTTATGGTAATATGATACATTTTTTGTTTTTTATAATAAAATAATTACTAAAATTTATCTGAATAATATTAAATTAATAATTACGAAATTAATTAATGTACTATTATAATATAAATATTTAAATATATAGTAATATTTTGTTAGATTTTTGTGAACAAATTTGCAATAACTGAAAATAAAATTAAAAAGTTTTATAGGTGAAACTGTTATATGTGTTGATCATATAAGATATGGTATTTTAGTGATGCCAAAATGTTGATTAACAATAAGTGAAATATGATTTT
The DNA here is from genome assembly GCA_900406325.1 of Erucastrum elatum. NCBI lineage: Eukaryota > Viridiplantae > Streptophyta > Magnoliopsida > Brassicales > Brassicaceae > Erucastrum > Erucastrum elatum. The sequence continues at coordinate 10,792 of OVBX01006015.1, forward strand.
CTAGGAATGGTCCATTTTTAGAAAAAAAAATCACACATGAATAGAAGTTGTGACTTCTATTTTAATATAATAGATAGATAATAATTTATTGATAATTACAAAATTAGTGAAAATATTTACATTAACCTTTTGGAAATTAATATATTATTAAAGTGTTTAAATCATAATATGATTCTAAAACTAATTACGAAATATATTATCATAAAAATAAGAAAAATATTTATTTTTAATTTAAAAAAACAACCAAATATATTAATGTATAATAATATTCTAAAACTAATTACAAAATTAGAACAAATATTTACTTATAATTATTGAAAATTAAGATCTTGTTAAGATCTTTTTCTAACATATTTTCGAAATTATATTTTATATATATATATATATATATATATATATTTCAAATTTTAAATAAAATGATATCAAAAGATATTATGACTAATATAGATGTGACATATTATTAAGCATATTTTTATTAATAAATGAATGATTTGTTACTTCTAGTAAGATTTCATTTTTTAAAATATCACGCATCAATTAGAAGTCATGACTTCTCTTTTAATATAATAGATATTGAAAACAAAATTTCATCTTGATCAGTTTATAAAATGTTATTTTATTCGAAATATTATACTCTTTGCGCAAAAGCTACTGTATATATATATACCGCTGTCGAATGTATATATACGTACACTTTACGTATTAATTAAGAAAATAGACATAAAAACAGAAAGAAAATACATATATAAATAGGTTTGGTCAAGTCATTGAAGACTCGCAGACGACAAGACAGAGTAAAATTAGGGTTTAACCTTTTCAGTCTCAACTCCTTTTATTTCCTTTACTCTTCTTCTTCCTCTTTCTTCTTCTTTTCTTTATCTACTTGACGTAGATTTTTCCAGTACTTAAAGTCGTATCCACATGTGTTTCTGTGTCTCTTCTGCAACCAAAAAGAAATAGTTATACTAATAAACTTTGTTCAAATCATAAATATACTCTTACAATAAGCTGTTCATGTAAAAACCTATATTATAATCTCGATCTAGTTATATATATTGAGATCACTCCCGTCTTTATCAAATTCTTCTTCTCTTCCACTTTTGCTTCAGTCGATCTGATATAACTCGGGTACCTTTGATATTTGTTTTTCACTTTTTGGTTCATGTTTTTTTTTTAAAAAAAATCTGAGATCATTAATTAATCTCCAGCTCTACATGTTGAGATCAATCTCAGCTAATCAGATGACTTTCTTTCCATTTTTAGTTTCAGTAGATCTCGCGTATATATCCGGTCATCTGAATATATATTTACTATTCTGTAACTGTTATGAGTTGAATATTTGTTTAAATGCATGTGTTTTTATTTTTTTTGGTGTATTGAGTCGAAGCTCTATTTTGATGAACTTGCAGATCAATCTCTCGTACTGAATTAAGTCAATTGTCTTAGCTTTCGACCACGGAAATGAAGAACACATGTCACCTCATAGATTCAAAGCTAGAAGAACATCATTATCTCTGCGGATCAAAGCATTGTCCTGG
>OVBX01006016.1:0-12328 GCA_900406325.1 Erucastrum elatum
AACTCGCGGGTTGGCGGGGCGGGTGGGACGAGTTGATCCGCGAACCCAGCTCTAGATACAAACATTGTTTAATTTATTTACAAACGTAAAACGGATGTGTGATTCATTTTAATTTTCGTGATACTGTACACACTATAACAAACCGCATAATTGCAACTTGATCATGTCACACTTAACATAATTAAAACAAAGAATTATCAATTTTTATTTTGAAAAACAACAANGAATATTAAGTTGAGATTAGAATAAATGGCCCATTAGCTCACTTGGTTAGAGTGTCGTTCTCCCCGGTCGCTTCTGCATAGTATATCATTCTTGTCTAAGCTCAAAACCAAAGATTGACAAGAAACTATGAATTTTTTTTGTATTGTTTACTCAAGTTTAGAGATTCTAATTATTTATATTTTCTGAAATGTGTTTCCACAAAATTTATTGCACTTGAGAATTATTTATATTTTCTGAAATGTGTTTCCACAAAATTTATTGCACTTGCATTATTTGATCCTAAAAGCTATTACATCAATTGATCCTAAAACTATTTAATTATAATTTTGATTAAAATTATCAATTTTCATTTTTGTTGTAAAAAAACATGTTGACATTTCTACTATGCATATTTTGAATACTATTGCTAATATACAGAATAATGCTTTGATGATGTTATTAGACGTGAGAGATGCGTAGGTTAATACTAATTACACTTAAGACCTTTTTTTCTATACATAACTCTCTTATAGCTAATGTGATTTTTTGCCGTCTAGTGTCGTTTTCCAATCTTAGTTTCAACTACGGAAACTCTTATTAAAACTATTTAAACCAAAAAATTGTTATTTCTATAGAAAATTACACTCTTATTCAATGGATTTAACATTTTCAATAATAATATAAACTAATGGTGAATTATAAGCAGTGGCAGAGCCAAAAACTGTTGGTATTGGAATCAAATTTCTTTCAATGAAAACAAAAAAAAGATCAAGAGGGTCAAAAAATTTTTTTAATCAAAAATCATACAAATCATGAAAAAATAGTGGGGTCGACTGATCCCACCACCACACCACTATTTATGCCCCTGACTGTAAGAGCATGAGCATTGGTGAACCCCCTTTGGGGTTCACCAACTTTTTTTAATAATTTTTTGTGGGCCCGTGAATAGTTAAGAACTCGAATGTGCTGTTTTCTGCATTAGTGAACCTGAAGAAAGAGTTCATAAGAATAAAATAATAATATTAATTTTAAAAAATTAAAAAATTAAAATGTTAAAAAAAAGAAGAATAAAATATTAAAACATATAAATAAAACAAAGTTAACATTTTTTTCAATACATTAAAATTTCATTACATAATTGAGAAATTTCTAAAACATACATAATTATTTATTCATCTTCATCACCAAACATTTGCCATATATTTTCGACTAAATCAGTTTTCAGACGCTGATGCCTCTCACCATCTCGAACTTCTCTCCTCATGGCTAACATATCCGGGGTGACATTAACACTATCTCTGCTTCTCGCTTGTGAACTTCTGCTAGACTGTTCTGTCTCAAACTTAGATATATCAATTGGAGTGTATCCGTCTCGTTCATCCTCTACTATCATATTGTGCAATATGACACAAGCCTTCATTATTTTTCCAATCCTTTCCAGGTCCCATTGTAGTGCTGAGTTCCTAACAATTGCAAATCTCGATTGCAAAACTCCAAAAGCCCGTTCGACATCTTTTCTGGCTGATTCTTGCATTTCAGCAAATTTCTGTGTTTTAGGAGTTTGAGGAAGTGTGATGGATTGGATAAATGTTGTCCATGGAGGATAAATCCCGTCGGTAAGATAGTAGGCCATACGATAAGTGTGGTTGTTGACCTTGAACTTCACTTGTGCTCGACCATGTATGATATCATCAAAAACTGGTGACCGATCAAGAACATTGATATCGTTGAGGGTACCTGGTAAGCCAAAAAATGCGTGCCATATCCAAAGATCTTGTGATACCACTGCTTCTAAGACAATTGTCGGCTTCCCCGAACCACATGTGAACTGACCTTTCCAAGCCGTTGGGCAGTTTTTCCACTCCCAGTGCATACAGTCAATGCTGCCTATCATCCCCGGAAACCCCCGTACCTCTCCAATATCAAGTAATCGTTGAAGATCCTCGGCTGTAGGTCTTCGTAGATACTCATCTCCAAAGCATTGTATTATTGCTTCTGTGAAATTTGCCAAACACAAACGTAATGTACTGTCCGCCATCCGGAGATATTTGTCATATGTATCTCCTGACTGACCGTATGCCAGCATACGCATCGCTCCCGTACACTTTTGAAGTGGAGATAGACTGTTCCTTCCGGTAGCATCTTTACCTTGTTGAAAGTATGGAACTTCATTACTTACACGGTCGACAATGCGAAGGAACAATGACTTGTTCATTCGAAAACACCTCCTAAACTGGTCCGTTGTATATGTAGGATTTCTCGTGAAATAATCGTTGACAAGCTGGATGTGCCCTTGTTCCCGATCTCTTTCGATAAAAGTCCTTTTTTTGGACTTCTTGGGGTGACCATGAATCACTGAGTCGATGAAATTATCAACTACTTCGTCGATCATTTCTTCTAATTATTCATCTACTTCATCACTTGATGAGGAATACTTTCTTTTTTTTGGTTGGTCCTTCCTTGAAGTGAAACAAAAAATTTATAAGTATTTTATCTTATAAGACATTCTTTCTATTTTGTATTTTTTTTTCATCATTTAAGTTTTTTTAAACACATAATTATAAACATAAAGTATAATGAACATTTTTTTATGGTATCCATATTTCAATTATTATCATAATTATAAGTTTTTCAAGTTTTTCTTTCTATTTTGTATTTTTTTCATCATTTAAGTTCTTTTTATGCTAGTTTTTAGAACTAACCTGAAAGCAATAGTATGGTTGATGATCGTGGTGCTTATCCTTGTGGTGATCGTTGTGAAAGTGTGGTGGTGAGAAGATTATAATTTTATCATAGACAAAGGAAGAGTGCAATTGTTGATTGGTTTCTGGTGATCTTCTATGTTTATGGTGATCGTATATTTATAGAAAGAGTGAAAGAGAGGGACTTCCACAATATGAATGGTTCAAGGTTATATATATATAGAACAAGTTGGTACATTACAGCATCCTAAGAGGGTACATACACCCGTGATTACACATAAGTAGGACTGGGTACATACACCCGTGAGTACAAAAGGCAACACATGTTGCCATCAAATCCGAAAAAAATAACAAGTGTAGAAAGTTACAAAATTCTACACTCCCCCGTGAAACAAAAGACATTACCTACATCAACCTTCCACACGCATCCACCTCCTTTCTTACAACCCGTGACCTGCAAACACTGTCACCTCCACCCCGTGACCTGCAAAAGAAAATGCAATGGCTATCAGTAAAGCAAAACAATGAAATACACAATAGACATCACAACAACAAAACAAGGTTATACATCAAAGCATTTCAGACACCAGTTTATTCTTCAAAACTAGTTCATTTTCAGAAAATGTGTCATTGTTTTTGGCTAGCAAACGATCAAGGATCTTTTGTCGGGAAAGGGTGTTTTTCTCAGCAAGTATCTTTTCTATATGATCATAAGACTCTTCGTTTGGCTTCTTGCGTTTAGCTTTGCTAGCCTTAACACCAGGAGGCCTTGCCTCTTCCTGGTCAGGGACCGACTCCGCACCACCTTCCTTCCTTTTCTCCTTCGGCTGAGCGTGTGATCTCCACTTCTGATCAAACCTAAGTTCCCTCCAGCAATGTTCCATCGTGAACTTGGCAGTGTAGTCACTTAGAAAGATGGCATGTGCAGCCTTCATAACATCATTTTCACTTTGCCCACTCGATTGCTCCTTAATCGCCGTTTCATGGCAACCCACAAACCTGCAGACGTCCGTATAGATCCTTCCCCACCTCTGCTTACATTGACCCCACTCGCGAGGAAGGGAGCCAATGAGCTGAGGACTAGCATTGAAATAGGACTCTATTCTCTTCCAAAAAGCCCCTAACTTCTGTTCATTACTAACTATCGGATCTTTGCTGGTGTTCAACCAAGCACTGATCAGAACAAGGTCTTCTTTAATAGACCACTTCCTCCTTTCCGCTGGTTTAACTAACCCGGGAGAGTTATCACCTGGATCAGCAGAGTCAACGTCCACAGGTGGACAGCTCTGCGCGGTTAAGAGGTTAACAAACCCGGGAGTGTTTTGGAAAAGAGGGTCCATGTCTAAGGGTTTCGTGTTTGTGGTTTGGTTTAGGTGTTAAGGGATTTGTGTGATTTTTGATGGTGGATTTACAATGTTTTTAAAGAAGGATTTACGTTTCAAAACAGATAAAATTAAACTCTACCAACCTAAATTTATTGCACAACTACTATAAAGGAAGGAGGAGTCAATACACATCTAATCAGCCGAGAATATTTACTGCTCCAAAGTACAATTCTACTTAAATCCCAGCAACCCAACAAACAAGTTCAATTCATTACACAACTACTTCTAAGTAGAACTTCAATTCAGTATAATGTCTAGTTGTACTTCTCGTTAAGTTACTTTAATGTCTAGTTCTCGTTCTAGTTACATATACTTAATGTCTACTTCTACTCCTAGAGATAGCAATTACTACAGCTAAAGGAATGAAGACTCTAACCTTTATTTCTTAATCGAAGCAGACCTTCTCCAAGGTATGGACCTTCACACTGAGCTCATGAACCTGGTCATTGAGGATAGAAACCTGTTCCTGGACATCGAAAGGAAAAAAAAATTGTCACTCTCATAAATATACAAGACAAAAAAAAAGAAGTTATAGCTCACCTGAAGTCTCTCAATCAGCGGTCTCACATTGGAGACCCCCAGCATCACCTCCTCAGCCTCCACCACCCGTTTAGTTAGCCTCTTGAGCTCCTCCTGCACACCTATCACCCAAGACTGACGATGATGGAGACCATCAGCTTTGGTTACAACAGTTACCATCATCAGATATACAAACGTCAACATTAACAGCAAAGAAATACAACTTCAAGTGGAGTTTAAGAGAGAAGACTTTACCTCGTAGTTTTGGCATGTGAAGAACCACTTCCCGGGAAGAGTGTCATAGTCCTCCTTCACGCGAACCTCGTTGATGATACTGCCACCACACAGACACTTTTTTGGTATCCCGTACTGTGAGTCGCATACGTATCGTAACATGTTGTAGTGTTCACGTTGCCTCTTCGAATTTCTCATATCTTCCTCCGGATCCATCTGTTACATATTTTAAAAATTAATTAACCTTATAAAATACACAAAATGATTAACCTATGTTTCAAATCGAATTTCAAAATTTTATCAGATTGAAATAAACAAAATGATTAAGCTCTTGAGGAGTTAAACCATCAAACGAAACCGATAAATCGATTTCCAAAAAATTATCTCAGAATCTCAGATAAACCAACAGTCATTAGGAATGAAACAATAAAACAAAACCGATTTGTTATCGATTTACCTTAAATCAAAAAAAAAAAAATCGAAAACCCTAAATCGAACAACAAAATTCGAAAACCCTAAATCGATTTGAAACCTAACATATACAAACCCTAAAACATAAAATCTTCACAATCTACAACCCCATATCGATACCCTGTTATCGATTTACATCTATTACAAGAAACCCCCAAATTTTTTTTTTAATCGGATCAAACGTTTCGAAATCGATCAAAAAATTGATCCATAATTACTCTAATCTACTCGATACTCACCTACGAGAAGGAAGATGGTACAGATCGTCGCCGATTTCGTGGAGAAATGACCCGGAGTCCTCGTCGCACACAGAATCGCCGTCGAGAGAGCAAACCCTAGCTTTCTAAAGGAAACGAGATAATGAAAGGAAATAACCCGATACCCTATATTCCTCCCCCTCCACGCGGATATTTTTCGCCAACCAAACGATGACGCGTGGTAAAAACCGCATCGAACAGGTTCATCACTAAGGCCCGGTCCGTGAAAACATTTCGTATTTTCCATTTTTTTATTGGGTCGGCCCTAAGAATTCGAGCCCAAGAGCCGGTTAAAAGGCGCCGATGCGCATGGTCTAAGTATTTATCTAATCTGATAATGAAGAATTTAAATTAAAAATGTAAAAAAAATGGTGATTTAAGAATTTCCAGATAATTTGTTTTATATGAATAACGTTAGTATTGCATGTTTTATAATTTAATAGGTATTATCAAATTAAAATGTAAACTGCTTCATAGCTAGAAGGTAATCGGACTGCATGCTCTGGAAATGTATATATGTAACGAAATGTGATGAAATCCAATAAAAAATGATTATTTTTTTCCATAACTAATTTAAATATTATAGAAAATTACAAGCTATAAATAAGAAGATTAATGTAGGCAAAACTAATTTATTTTTTATTATTTGTGACACAAGGTGAACAACAATTTCAAATACATAAGATGAGGACGAGGACACAAGGTGAACAACAACTTTTTATTATTCATAAAACATTATTTTGGAGGAAGATGAGGACGAGGACATATAGCATCACATGAAGCTTTGTCATTCCCACATGTGCGATGTGGTCCTGGACAGCACCAACAATCCCTTTTAAATATTCCAGAACAACTACCCTTAACGCAATTTGATGTTATGACTATCTTTGAATCCTCTATTCCTCTGACATTCAATTTTGCACCTTCACATATACATCAACCATGAACAACAAAAACATAAGAAACATTTTGAGAAAAAGATGAAAACAAAACAAAGAAATATAAATGATAAAATATATCTTACACTGATGTAAAACCAAGAAAGAGAGGGAGGAAAGGCTTGATGCTAATTTGATTTCTGGCTCTCTCCCCGATAGACAAAGCAATAGGAGATAAGGTTGCGAAACCCTAACTCCGCCGTCGGTCGGCCTCACGCCGTGCCGGTGAGAATTCCCCTCCTCCCTCTCTCTTCTCTTCTTGCTTCTCTGCTATGCCTCCCAAAAAGAAACACAAAAACGCCCTTCGTGGGTCCTCGAAAATGGCTCGTCTTCTTGGGGCTTCTCGGCCTGCTGCCTCCGTCAATTCGTTGAGGATTAAGTCCAATCTCGCCAGCGCCTTGGGCGTTGATGCTGCATTAGCCACCTCGGTGGTTCCTTTGGATGATTCCTCGTCGATGGCGACAGTCTCCGATCCGTCTCTGATCGTGCCTGAAGTCTCAGATCTTGGTCTATTGAATTCTTCAATCCCTTCAGGCTTAGATGTTGTTGAAGTTACTACTCCCGCTCAAGCCGAGGAGGATACCGCTGAGCCTGCAACGGCCTTAGCCCCAGATACTCCCGCTTCTGGCGAGGAGGAAAGTGCTGAACCATCACCGGTCTCGGAATCAGTTACTACTGCTCCGATTGCTCCTCCCGAGGACAGAGCTGTGGTTGAACCCAAGGAAGTGATGAATTACGCTAGTCTTCTAAAAGCTTCATCTCAATTGGAAGAAATAGGATCCCCGACCGAGCATATCTCTGGTGTCCCTTTTGTTCTAATCCCAGACGAGAACATCAAAGCAGCTAAGGAAGAATTCAAAGATTTTATATACGCCAGATTTCATGGTGAATGGCCGTCCATGGGTCGCATTATTGGAGTGATTAACGCCATATGGGCTAAATCTGGTCCAAGAATCTTTGTACATAACGTTGGTGATGGTGAATACCTGCTTCGCGTATCAAGTGTTAAAACTAGAGAGGCGTTGCTGGGGCGTACTTGCTGGAATGTGGCTGGGTTCCCGATGTTCGTAGCTCCTTGGTCTCCTGAGTTCACTCCCGAGGAGGCTCCTCTAACATCAGCAGTGATTCCAGTGGAATTAAGAGAAGTTCCCTATCTGCTGTTCAACAGGGAAAGCCTCGGTAGACTTGCTACAGCCGTGGGAATACCAGTCTCTCAGGCTCCTGAAACAGAGAGGAAACTAAACTTTAAAGTGGCAAAGCTTTACGTAAAAGTCGATCTTACAAAACCGTTGCCGCACAAGATAATTTCAGGGTACTCCAATGGTAAAGAAACAGAAATCTCTGTCTCATACCCGTGGCTCCCCTTGAAGTGCGAGTTCTGCAAGAAGTTTGGTCACCTTCAGAACAATTGTCGCACTGCAAACCCAGATCATGGCTCCGCAAGGAGGAGATCTTTGAGCCCAGCTGGTAAAGACCCTAAAGCCAGAAACAGATCTTGACCAAGCCGTGCTAGAAACTCAAACAAACCGACCCCTCCGCAGACTGCTACCGAGACACCTGAGGTAGAAGAAGGGGAGATCATAGTTGGGGCTCAAGAGTCACCGATCCCTACTGCTAAGGTCTCCAATCAGCTATCAGCGACTGGTCATTGTAAGACTGACACAGAGGTGAAATTCAGAGATAATCAGGATCTTGTCTCAGATCGTCGAGAGTTACATACTCATTCTGAGGGTGCTATAGAGGTCGCAGGTGAGAGTGATGCTGTTGTAAGCGACAAGTCTTCTCCTGATGAGCAGCACAGTCTCCCAGCAGAGGTTGGAGAGGCATGGTATGACAACTATGGTCGGGATGCCGACGATCCTTTCTTTCTGGTTAACGGCAGGAAGAGCGGCCGCAAGGCCAAAGCCTCCCAATAAGTATTATGTCGATATTTTTTGCGTGGAATGTCAGAGGACTAAATAGTGATAGACGCCACTTCATGGTCAAAGACTGGATTAATACTCATAGACCTCTTTTCGGAGCGTTTCTTGAAACGCATATTCAGAGCAGTAATGAAGCTAGAATCCAGAGTGCTATTCCAGTTGGTTGGAAGTTTTTTGGGAACTACGAGCACAACAATTCTGGTCGGATAGTAGTAGTATGGGACCCATCGGTCTCTGTTTTTATATACAAGGCTACGGCTCAAGCGGTTACTTGTGGTATTCATATTTTGGCACAAAACCTGAACTTTACTGCCACTTTTGTTTATGGCTTTAACGAAGTGGGGGAGAGACAAGAGTTGTGGGAAGAACTATCGTTAATACATCAGATTCCAGCAATGGCAGATGCTCCATGGTCGGTAGTAGGGGACTTTAACCAGATTTTGAGGCTTTCTCAGCATTCAGGTTATCCTTCTAGAGTTATTGATGATGCTGGTATGGAAGACATGAACATTGCTCTGCAGGACGCAGGACTGTTTGAAGCTCAGTCTAAGGGAGCTCCTTTTACCTGGCTGAATAACAATGACGAAAACCCAATATCGAAGAGAATTGATCATGCCCTTATCAATCAGAGTTGGGTAAGATGTTTTCCAGATTCTTATGCAGATTTCTTGGAGCCTGGACAATCAGATCACTCTCCTTGCATTATCAAGATTCCCTCTCTCAGGCGCCTGTCTAAGAAGCCCTTCAAGTTCTTCCATCACATCATCGACCACCCAGACTACTCTTCAGTTGTCTCAGCTGCTTGGAATCCGGGGTCTATCTTAGGCACGGCTCAGTTCAAGCTTGTACGAACGATGAAAATGCTGAAGAAAGACATGAGGAACCTTAACAAACGACACTTCAGTGGGATTTCAGAGAGGGTTAAAGAGCAATCAGGAAAGGTTGGAAGTCTACAACTGGCTCTCCTAACTCAGCCAGACCCGGTGCTGGCCTCTGAGGAACATTTGGAAAGAGGGAAGCTCAATGTACTCTTAAATGCCGAGCAGAAGTTCTACAGGCAAAAATCGAGGGTCAGATGGGCTGATGTGGGAGACAGAAATACAAACTTCTATCACAACTCAGTCACTCAAAGAAATTCAAGAAATCATATTCATTATCTAAAAGATGGGCAAGGGAATTTTCTTGGAGAAATTTCAGAGATAAAGACTCATGCTGCAGCTTATTTTAAAGAAATTCTTGGTGAGACTGATCTTACTACATCTCCTATTGAGGCTGGTGCTCTTAGGGATCTTTTGCAGTTCGGTTGTTCAGACCTTCAGAATGCTTATTTGAAGAGAGAGGTTCTTGCTGCGGAGATTCAAGGAACTATCTTTTCAATGCCCTTAAACAAGAGTCCTGGTCCAGATGGGTATCCTGTGGAATTCATTAGATCCTCTTGGGATTGTGTGGGGGCAGATATCATTGCTGCGATTAGTGAATTTTTCAGGAATGGGCGCTTGCTTAAGGATCTCAATACAACCACCATTGTGCTGATTCCAAAATCTGCTGAGGCTTGTAGGCTCCAAGAATATAGACCAATCAGCTGTTGCAACATCGTTTATAAGGTGATCACTAAGATTTTGGCAAACAGGCTGAAACCAATCCTGCAAACCAGCATTTCCAAGAATCAAGCGGCTTTCCTCAAAGGTAGAAGCTTGGGTGAAAATGTTTTACTCGCCTCAGAACTGATCAGAACTTACAAATCCCCCAATTGCCAACGAAGTTGTATGCTGAAAGTGGATATCAGAAAGGCCTTCGACACTCTCTCATGGGATTTCGTATTAAAACTCCTAGTGGCTCAGGACTTTCCTCCGATATTTGTCACCTGGATATCTGAGTGTATAACTTCGCCTCGATTTTCAGTTTCTATAAACGGTGAGCTCGCTGGGTTCTTCCCTGGAATGAAAGGTTTGCGACAAGGTGACTCCATCTCTCCTTACCTCTTCATCCTGGCCATGGAAGTACTGTCGAGACTGTTAGAAAAGGCTGTTGATGATGGGGATATCCGCCTGCACCCTAAGTGTCACGATCCAAGGATTACACACTTGCTGTTCGCTGATGATCTCCTGGTTTTCTCGGATGGGACAAGACACTCAATATCAGGTATTAAAAAGGTTCTCTCTGTCTTTAAAGAATGGACGGGCCTAGACATGAATGCAGAAAAATCTGAGATATTCTTTGGTGGTTACTCTGATATAGAAGCTTCTGTGATCAGCGATATATCAGGGTTTAAGATTGGGTCATTTCCTACTAGGTACTTAGGTCTCCCTTTGAATCCGAGTAGGATCAGTTATGCCACCTTGCAGCCGTTTCTGGAACGAATCACCTCGAAACTGCATACTTGGACTGCTAAGAGCCTGTCATATGCGGGGAAAATCCAACTGGTCGCCTCTGTTGTGTATGGGATGGTAAATTTCTGGAGCTCTGTATTTGTACTACCTAAGAGGTTTTATGCGAAAGTTGATTCCCTATGCTCAGCGTTTTTGTGGAAAAATAGCACAACTTCTGCTGCAGGAGCCAGAGTAAGTTGGGATAGCATTTGTAAACCTAAGAAGGAGGGAGGTCTTGGGCTGAGAAGGTTAGAGGAATTTCAAATTGTTTTCGACCTGAAAAGGGTTTGGAACTTTTTCTCTGAAGCTGGATCATTGTGGGTGGCCTGGCTTAAAGCCAACGTCTTCCATTATCATTGTTATTGGTCTATATCTGATTCACAGAGATTTTCTCCATCAGTCAGGAGTATGATTAAGATGAGAGCAAGCGTCACTGAATTTATGAGATGCAGTGTTGGGGATGGAACAGCTGCAAGCTTCTGGCACGATTTCTGGACAGATCTAGGACCTTTGATCATCGCTTTTGGAAGTAGGGGGCCTCGGGACCTGAGACTAAATCTGGAGTCTTCGGTTATCTCAGCTACTGTCAACGGTGAATGGTCACTACCGCCTGCAAGGTCTGAGGAGGCAGAGACTCTGCAGATTGTTCTTTCTACCATGCCCCCTCCGCATCATTCTAGGGGACCAGACAGATACTATTGGCGTAATGGGGCAGACCATTATGTTCCTAAGTTTTCTTCTAAAGCAACATGGCACCGTATCAGAGAGGTTGCTCCAGAGGTTCCTTGGGTTGATTTGGTGTGGTTTAAGGAAGAGATTCCTAGATGCTCCTTTGTTGTATGGATGGTTTTCCTCTCCAGACTTCCCACCAGAGACAGGCTCTCTTCTTGGGGCATGGCAGTTCCTACGGCATGCGTTCTCTGCTCTACGGGGCAGGAGTCCCACCAGCATTTATTCTTCATGTGTCCATTTGTCTCCGCAATTTGGGCTCACTTTTCAGGAACTTATTGGCAAGCTGCTCCGTCCTCCTTGACCGAAGTGGCTGATATCTTATCTCTTACCCAGGTTGAGGCCTCTTCTAGACTCCAACTGGTGGTTAAATTGCTGCTGCAGACTATTGTGTACTGCACCTGGCGGGAGAGGAACTCTCGCATCTTCAAGCAAGTCGCCTCTTCAGAGATGGGAGTCATAGCGCAAGTTGATAGGCTCATCCGTGATCGTCTACTTTCCATTGCTCCCTCAAGACCTGGATCTCCTTCTCTCCTGCAAATCTTCTTTTCCCTTACTTTTCGGCCGCCTTAGTTCTTTTCTAGAAATTTGTCTCCTC
>OVBX01006017.1:0-12328 GCA_900406325.1 Erucastrum elatum
TATATATATTTTGGATATCAATTAAAATATTTTGGATAGCATGTAACATATTTAGGATGGGTTTCCAGAACATATTTTGAGTGCATTTGAGAAAAGCCTTATTATGTATGTTATGTGTTTAGCCAAAATTTAAAATATGTACACCATACTGGTAAGAATCATACAAAGTTGTTTAATTTCGAAAAATAAAAATCATTTTTTAGGATATATTTTATTTAGGATAGCATGTAACATATTTAGGATGAGTTTCCTAAGTATATTTCAAGAGGATTTGAGCGAAGTCAAAAATGTATATATTAACAAACTTACTTATATATCATATTTAGGACATCAGTTAAAATATTTAGGAATATCTTCCTGAAAATTGAATATTTAACTAAAAGGGAAAATGCAAGGTAGCAAGTAAAATATTTAGGAAACTTTTTCCGAAAATTTTATTTTTAATTAAAATTTAAAAGTGTTAGGATATCAAGTAAAATTGTATGTATTAACAAATTTATATATATATCATATTTAGGATACCAACTAAAATATTTAGGAATGACTTCCTGAAAATTTAATATTTTATTAAAATTTAAAATGTTAGAATATCTAGTAAAATATTTAAGAAGTGCTTTTTGAAAATTTCATATTTAATTAAAAATGTTAGGATACCTAGAAAAATGTATATATGAACAAACTTACATATATATCATATTTTGGATATCAATTAAAATATTTAGGATAGCATGTAACATATTTAGGATGAGTTTTCAGAACATATTTTGAGTGCATTTGAGAAAAGCATTATTATATATGTTATGTGTTTAGCCAAAAGTTAGGATTTGTACACCATACTGGTAAGAATCATACAAAGTTGTCTAATTTTGAAAAATAAAAATCATTTTTTCAGGATATATTATATTTAGGATAGCGTGTAACATATTTAGGATGGGTGGGTTTCCTGAACATATTTCAAGAGGATTTGAGCAAAGTCAAAAATGTATATATTAACAAACTTACATATATATCATATTTAGAACATCAGTTAAAATATTTAGGAAGACCTTCCTGAAAATTGAATATTTAACTAAAAGGGAAAATGTAAGGTAGCAAGTAAAATATTTAGGAAAAGTTTTCTGAAAATTTTATATTTAATTAAAATTTTGAAGTGTTAGGATATCAAGTAAAATGTATCTATTAACAAACTTATATATATATATATATATATATATATATATCAAAAATGTATATATTAACATACTTATATATATATATAGGATAGCAACTAAAATATTTAGGGATGACTTCCTGAAAAT
Organism: Erucastrum elatum; assembly: GCA_900406325.1. Classification (NCBI taxonomy): domain Eukaryota; kingdom Viridiplantae; phylum Streptophyta; class Magnoliopsida; order Brassicales; family Brassicaceae; genus Erucastrum; species Erucastrum elatum. Next base: position 1,299 of record OVBX01006017.1, read on the forward strand.
TGAATATTCAATTAAAAATTTAAATGTTAGAATATCTAGTAAAATATTTAAGAAGTGTTTCTTGAAAATTTAATATTTAATTAAAAATTAAAAATGTTAGGATACCTAGTAAAAATGTATATATGAACAAACTTACATATATATAATATTTTTGATATCAATAAAAATATTTAGGATAGCATGTAACATATTTAGGATGAGTTTCCAGAACATATTTTTAGTGCATTTGAGAAAATCCTCATTATCTATGTTATGTGTTTAGCCAAAATTTAGGATTTGTACACCATACTAGTAAGAATCATACAAAGTTGTCTAATTTTGAAAAATAAAAATAATTATTTGAGGATATATTATATTTAGGATAGCATGTAACATATAGGATGAGTTTCCTGAACATATTTCAAGAGGATTTGAGCAAAGTCTCAATTATATATGTCATGTGTTCAGCCAAAATACACCATATTGGTAAGAATCAAATGAATTTATCTAATTTTGAAAAATATAATTAGTCCAAATTTTAAGGATATACTGTATTTAGGATAATATGTAAGATATTTAGAATGAGTTACCAGAATTATTCTCAGTTACACAAAGTGTAGAAAGTGTGAGCTTAATACACTTTGTCCTCTTTAAGTAAACTGTAAATATCACTCGCCATTATAATAAATAAAAAATATTCCCAGTTTGATTTCCTTCCTCGTGAATACACCATATTAACAGAATCTACGGCCCCATTCCGTCTCATACCATAAGTCGGTTTCCACGAACTCTTGTGGTCTAAAGAAACCAGACATGATACATTTTCTTCTTTATTTTCAGAAGACATTACAAGTACTCAAGCACAGGACCGTAACCGCTTTCTTCAATCTCAAACCCACGATCCTTCATGGTCGTCAAAACCTCGAAAAGCTTTCTCTATGTGGTCAAGGGCGTAGTCAAGATCATGACTCTTCTCAGCAGTTCTAAGTAAACACCACGAGCCTTCCGTGAGTTATCATATCAAACATAACAAGAGCTACAGCCTCAGAAAAAAAGTGAAGAACAAACTATAAGAAAGTGATGACTTTAGACAATCCCAAACTCCTCTTTTTAGACAAAGGAAAGGACACAAGGGTAACAATCTCATTTAATTTAATGAAACATATTTTGTAACTTTGTACCTTGAGTGTTAGTTTGGGAAGAAAACTTGGTTTGATGTTATTTTAGGCTTTTTCTCATAAACATATCAATGTCTTGAGAGTGAGTAGTGAGATCTTTTATAAAATCTAGAAATTAGTCTAATATCATTGATTAATTGTGTACAGAACTAAACTATACTTAGTAACTAATATTGTTTAAAACTCTAAAATAAATTTTTATTATATATCCAAGTATCATAATAGAATCTTTTTGAATACATATGGGATATATATTGAAACCCATATATGGTACTCAGTTACAAAAACAAAACAAAAAACTCATATGGTAGTTTCTTTTTATAGTTTTTATTTTTTTCATATATGAGATACATTTATTAAGATTATTAATATAATGAAATAAAATTTAATGTTAGTCTTCCATTATATATAAACCAATCAAAATTTCTCTATCTGTTTTTAATCACTAAATATGATTTATCAAAATAATTATAAATTTAAATATATGCAGAACTTATGTATCGCAAATATATTTAAATGATAGTATGATATCAGGCCCGGCCTTGAGGTAAAACCCAGTAAACAATGACTTTAGGCGCCACATTATTTGTAATTTAGGGGCGCCAAAATATATATTAGTTCTCAGTGGTATAGTAGTTATTGCCATCAATTTTAACCTGTGTTTGCTAGGTTCGAAATCTCATTCTTTTTTTATTATGCTGAACTTCTTTTTCTTTATAGTCAAAGGTACAACATTAGTTTCCATTTAGTAGACATATTACGTATATAATATATATGTTAAAAGATATTATAGAAAATATATTACTTATATCTGAACAAATGCTCTATGTTGATTTAGTTGGCTGTTTTGTCTAAAATGTTTGTGTTCGATTTATTGTTGCTGGAATTGTTGATTTCCTAATTTCTCATGTAGTTCTTATCTTTTCTTTTGTGATTTTATACTGATTTAATTCTAAACTTTACATTTAAAGAACTTTTACAAGTTAAAATTAATCTAATTTGACAAAATTATAATTGTTCTTTATAAATAAACGAAAACATCTATATATGTATTTATAGAAATTTAATAGTTAAGAATTTTGTCAGGAAAATAATATAAAATCTGTCGAAATATTACAAACTCAAAACATAAATGTATAGTTATTATCTAAACACAGAAATATTAATGTTAAAAACACACAGAAAATATTATAATAATTTATTACTAACAGTTCCATTTTAGTTGCTGGTTTTTAAATTAAATTTTATAAAGTATAATCTATGTTTTTACTTTGTTTTGTCAAAAACTTAATTTACTAACATTTTTTTATTACAATATTTTTAAAATGATAATAAATTTATAAATAAAAGGCATCGTTTTGTTCTACGCTTTAGGCGCCATCCAAGTATGGACCGGTACTGCATGATATCCCAAAAAATTATCTAGTTGAAACATAATACAACAAACAATAACACTAGCTCAGTTTAATTTCCGGTTTGGTTTTTGTTAAACATGATTCCACTGTTTTTTAACGGTCGAACGACCACGACGCATTATCTCAAAAGCCAAAACCAAAGGAGATGGTAGATTAATGGTAACATTGACTTCTGTAGAACTTAGTAACTATGTGGTGTAGGTAAGTCACAACACACAACTCACAAGGTCAGACAAGATTGAAAGTCAAACTTTCATTCTTCATCACTTTCAAAATTAATAATACCAAGCCACCCCGTTTTTAAAATACTTTTATAACTTGTCGGCCCCATTTATTTCGTGCAATAAATATTTCATTTAATTTTCTTTACACTATTTTCTTTATCAATAGGTCTATCAAATTCACCAATAGTAAGCCTGTCTTCTTGTTTTTTTGAAACTCAAGCCTGTCTTTAAATCTACGTTTTTCTTTTGATGAGCGGCGCCATTTGATACTCTAAACTAAGTGTAGTGTAGTTTTCTGCTAGTAAAAGGGCAAGTTGGAACTTGTAAGTATTGATTGTTTACTAGTATCGTTTTATTATTCTATAGCAATGGTTCTTATTTTCACACATAGAGCGCATCTTATACTGAACTAGCCTAACTACTCCCGATATTAGTAAACACCTTAACAAGTTGCTAAGTTCGATTCTTTTGACATTTCAGTTTTGGGTATATATATATTTTGGCCTTTATATCTAAATTTACTTTGTTGCATATATATATTTTAATGTGGACATCTCAAAGACTCAAATATAACATAGTAAAAACAATTATTCAAGCTCTCTTTCAAAAAAAAAAAAAAAAATCAAAATAACATATAGTAAACTGGAAAAATAAAGAGATGGGGTTTTACAACAACACTAAAACATAAGGCCATTTGTAAAACAAACCCCAGTAATTAATTGTAATTATCGAGGGAAAGTATAAAATTATTAATATTTAGCTCGGGATATCTAAAGAGTTAATTCAGAAAACCAAAATAAATAGATTATTAAAAAAAGAGATGATGATCCTAAAATCAGAACCATCTGATTAGGCAAATTCTTCAAAAGAAATTAGGGTTTTCATCCAACACAATATCACCAATCGGTCCACCAGAATCCTCAAACAGCCACTTTTCAAACAAAGACCATTGACTTTGGTTACTGCATCCAGTTATGTCTGGTTTGGTCTCATTATCAGGTGATACTCCAGCCTGATGATATGATAAGTCACAATCTTTCGAATGATCAAACCCCGAAAATGACTGAAATGCCCCTGCATAGTCCTGTTCGACATCACTCTTGATCACATCTTTTGTCTCAGAATCTGGAGAAACCATTAGATCGGCAGAGTTTTGAGTCTTTGGAGTGTTCTTCGCCCACCCTTTGAGCAGTTTTGCTATATTCTCGGTGCTCGAGGCATAAGCGGTAGATGTTTCTTGCGTCCTAAGAAACCTGCAAGCTGAGGAAGTAGAACGTCTTGATTCAGCAGAAGATGTTGTGGCTGTAGTGGCAAATGTAGAGGTAATAGTTGGTGCTACAGCAGGGGACAAAGCCTCAGAGAGGGCCTTCTTCGCCAAGTGAATATCAGTTTGAAGCCTTCTTTCCCATTGGCCTCTTGAAATGTTTGAGTTGGAATTAGCAGAAGAAGATGATGGAGAAGAAGAGAGCGAGGAACGGTCTCTTGATTGATCAAGTTCTTGAAGAGAATCTTGATTGGCTTTGTTGAGTTTCTTCTTCAAATGAGTGTTCCAATAGTTCTTGATGTCGTTATCTGTCCTTTGTGGAAGATATGATGCAATTGCAGCCCATCTACACCAAATAATAAGTGTCTTCTATTAATATATTATTTCTTCTCATTTTAAAAATTTGGGAAAAACAAAATTAGAGATATCATCTTTTGTTTAGGAGTGAATAATTAAATTTACCTATTGCCCAAGAGGGCTTGGAGATGGACAATCATCTTTTCTTCATGTTCTGTGAAGTTGCCTCTTTTGATTCCTGGCCTTAAATAGTTTGTCCATCTAAGCCTACAACTCTTGCTGCATCTAAGCAACCCTGAATTTTCAAGAAAAAAAATGATGATAAAGGTAAGAAATTGTTTAGAACAGATGAGTAGAGACTTAACTTTTACATACAAACAAAAAACAAGAACAAGATCTCATGCATTAGATCTTGATCCTAAATTCATTAACAAAAACCCTAGCCATTTATTCCAAATATGGTTCTGATTACGCTTATTCCACTTCCAAAATCATTTGGAAAACAGTGTATATACTAGCTAACCAATTAATCCATAACCACTTTGGTTCCTTGTCTACCTTTCACCATCAGAACCCTAGTAATGTGTATATATACTCAGATAAACCATGAGGGATGATGTTATATTTGTAAATAATGAGAGACCTGATGAATGAAGATTATCATACCAGTATTGGTCGGGACGGCTCTCCAATTACCAGGACCATGTTCTTGGATGTAAGTAACTAGAATGATATCTTCTTCAGGAGTCCATGGCCCTTTCTTCACTCCTCCTTTGTCACAACAAGGAGGTCTCCCCATTATCTTGAGCTCTCTTTTATCAATTAATTAATTTAAAATCACTCTCTTTTTTCTGTTTTTTCTTTGCCTCTTAATTTCCCACTACAACAACTCTTTGCCAAGACAATAGAAGAAAACTGGAACAACTTTAGTTGTTGATAAGTCGCAGTACTCTCAAGCTCACTAATTAGTACTCTTGACTTTGGATGGATCTAATGGTTTAAGCTTGGCGACAAAGGTCTATGTCCACCTTCTTCTTCCATATATATAAAAGATAGAAAGATAAGTTGCTGACCCCTCTTGGTCTCTCAAAATTGATTATTTAATTTGATAAATATAAATAAATTAAAATAAAATGTGTAAAGCATTAACTACAAAAGTGGGAAGTAAAGCCTCCAAAGTCAGCCACGAAAGTAAAAGTCTCTACCCTCCACACAAAACCGCGTGGCATTCAATGTGGGTTTGCTCCTTTCAAAAACCCTAATATGAAAAAAAATAATGAATGAGGTTGTGTTATTTAGAATTGAGAATAACGGGAGCATGCATGATAACATGACAATGATATGTGAGATGATATCTCCCTCTCTAGCTTTTGATTTATTGCTATGATAATTTTAAGAATTGAATAGTGGCTATTGCATTTATGTGTAGTGCATAGGCTTTGTTAATAATAGAAATTGATGAAAGGGTCTTTTGACGAACGAGATTTTCTCTGCGTCATGATTTGCTGTTTCGGTGTTCTATGAAAACAAATTTTTATTTTTAATTAGAAAAAAGAAAAATATTGCTGTTTCGGATTGAACTAGTGGGTCTTTGGCGTTTGTCAAATTACATGATGGTCTACGTCATTCATTGTGTTAGGAACTTCTCTATATATATTTTTTTTCATCAACATAATATGTTTGTATATGCATCTATATGCATATAGTAATATATGATTTGGTATGTTTTTATGCGGGTATGGTTAGCATTTGAATTGATGGACCATATCTGGATTTTTGGTAAACATAGTTTTAGATGAATTTTTTTTGACAACAGTTTTAGATGAAATTATCTGTACGTTTACATAAGTCGTTATCGTAGGTGGTGGTGTCCTGGTGATAGGAGATTAAGATATAGTAGTATTTGTATGAGAATTTGGCATAAGATAATGGAGATTTCTGGATTTAATAGACACAAGTCATACAACCATATCTATTTATGTCAAAATGTATATGTATCAACAAATTAATTAAAAAGAGGATATCCATTTGATTTTCACGAGACCGGAAGAAAAGGAAGAAGAAGAGACACGGGACTCCTTTTATTTCCTCTCTTTTGTCAATGTTGTGCTATATGCCTGTTAGCCTATATCTATATGTTTTTATATCTGTTTTTTATATTTATTTATGCAGGTAGGTTTTCTTTTCGCTGATTTGTATAAGTGTGGAATTTTATTTTGTCGAAAGTTTACCGATTATGTACGATTTTAAAAATGTGTTAACAGGCTGTTTATCAATCATTTGGACTGAGATTGCATTGTTACGTTATCAACTCAAAGACTTCGATACGTCATGCATTAATACCAAACTAAAAAACAACTCATCAGTTATGAATCCAACTCACTCTTAAAGTAATACGAATTTCCGACGACTACAGAAATGGGAGTTCTGTACTTTAAAATAGTACGATATATTGTAGATTTGGTATTCTTACACTAATATATATCACATAACGCAATAACATGTAGGGATGAATCATACGGAGGCATACTGTTCTTGAAAATTATACATATATGATTTGGTATTCTTAAATGACGACTCAAGAACATGGAATGCATGTGTGGTGTATGGATGGTGCTTTGATGTAGGGACGGGCAAAGCCATTTTCCAGCGTAAATACCTATTTTAATTATTAGCTAGATAAAAGAAATAAAAAGAGAAAAACTTCTTAGTATAAAATATAAATGTATTAGGTAATGAATACTACTTGCAATACTTCTTTTTTGATGAAATGTTAAATATTTGCAAAACTATTTGCCAATAATAAAAAGAAGAAAACTAAAATATTATTTGACAATGAAGAGAAATAAAAGCACTGCAAGCGCACATGCAGTTATTACTACATAATAACAAATGCATAGTTCAGTCCGTATTTATTATCAGCAAGCAAGCGACAGTGCTTGCGATCGGTACCATTTTCCTTAACCAAAACGAATTGATAACCGCACTTAACCGATTGTCCGGTTTGGTGTTATTAAGTTGTTAAAATGCCTATTTAAGGCCTATTTAAGGCTATTGAATGTTTGGGCCTGGCGATTAAAAAACGGGCCCTATTTTCTAAAATGGGACCCATAATCGAAATCATCTTTTCAGATATTCCGGCCATCCGATCAAGTCTTGTTTGATGGGTATCAAGAAGACAAGCGGTTGGCAAGTCAATGCATATACGGTATATACCCTTCTCTGTCAACTTAATTGTAGTGCCACATTAAACTATTTCTATACTCTGATCAAAAAAGTTAACGGTAAAAAGTAATAACATAATTTTGAAGTTAACAATTTTATTTATATATTTTAAAAATTTTCTTTTTACTTTATAGGACATAAATTTAGAAATGTAACTAAAAATTTTAAGTTTTAAATTCCAGTTTAGATATATGTTTTAAAACAAACTAAGATTTTTTAAAAATCAAACATTGTTCAACTGCTCCACTTACTCGTGATATTAGTTAGTTCTACTAATTTTTATTCTTCTTATTATAAACAAAGAAGAGTGAAAATAACAAATTTATAAATAGAAGTTATTAGGCAATATTAAGGTTCAAAATTTCTTCTTAAATAGTTTGCAGATTTTGTGGCATTTTTATGCATTATAACCATAATTTGTTCTATTTGTTTTTCACAATAGAAAAAAATTATAAAACTGTTGAGTTTTATTCCAATAATATTGTATTTTAAGTAAAAAATAAAGTAATGAACAAAAATAAATTAATCTATTTATGAAATAAACTTATTTTTACTCTATTATAAAGTGAAATATATAGTGAATTGAAATATTTTTATTCAACTTTATTTTGGAATGAGAAATGGAGTGGGATCGAAGAATGTTGTAAGGATGAAGAATGTTGTAAGGATGAATATCACGATGAATAATGCTTAATTAAGATTTATATAGTAGAGACTTGAATCAATTCTAAACTAGAGATGACATATACAATTGGAGTTAAATTAATCCGCACTTAAACCTTTTTGTCCAGTGGCAAAGCTTTTCCCAATAATTAACCAATTATTTAGAACTTTAGCTAAAAAAGTAAAGATAAAATAACACAGAACAAAGTCTGGCTAGGTCGGAAACATTGTTGAAGTGGGAGGAGATGAAAATGTAAATCATATAGTTTTTGCTTACACATTAATTCACTAGTTGGAAGATACTAGTGGATGATGACTACACTCTGACTTCACTCATGTTAGCCTTTATTTTTGTCAAGCTTCTGTTTCTAAACTATAATTTACTACAATTGAGAAAAGATAAATTCTCGAAGACGGATGGTTGTTTTGGACATAGAATCATCATCATAATCATCTTGTCAATTGCAACAATCAACAATGCAGTCAAAGGACGTACTGAACCAGCCAGGCATACGCATGTGCCACAACGTGTAATGTCTTTTCAACAACTAGTCTCACCACCGTCACAAGTTTTATTGTACAAGAAATGTCAAGGTTTCTTACATGACAAGCTTGCCATGCAAAGTCATGTTTTTCACGACAAGGTCATCAGACATCATTCCCTAACATTCTGCAGTAAAAATCACAATATTGAAATAGTAGATTTTGGAATCAAACGTAGATTTTCAAATGAGAGATCAACCGTTTGCGTTACAGAAAATGTTCAAAGATTCCAAAAGTGTTGATATACCAGTGACTGACACTACAGGAAAAAAAAACCAATGAATAAGAAAGTAAAAAGACTAAGTTTACCCGTGTCTGAAAACTATAAAAGACTAAGTTTACCTGTGTCTGCTCATCATCTCCACTGACGATGTTACCAATACTACAAAGAGCAGGAACGACCACAGATGGTGATGGATGCCTACAGCAAACACAATGACCACAGAGGCGGGTATTCATGGACTTTTTCTGCAACCCTGAGCTATTGAAAAGCCAAGTGAGGGAACCCAATGCACTGGTTCGTGCTCGCCAAGCTTCATCATAATTCCTCTCCACAAGTATATATATATATAAGCACAAAAGATCTCTCGTTTGCCATTTCACTTATTCTATGATTATATACAAAGCGTTTTGACTCTTTTTTTTCTATCTAGTAGTTGATTGCTTCGTCGTGTGATGGTTTTATCTTAGCTGCTATGCTCGTCTTCTTTTTTTTTTTTCTAAGATGTCTATCGATTTTTACTATTTACAGCCTGACTTCGATTGTTTCTTAGCTTTCATGAGCAAACATTTCTAATAGGGTTGTTATTTGAGATTTTACTCTACTTTTGAAAATGGATCATATATCAAAACACTCAAGGTGAAGCGTATTATACGACTTATTAGCTGTTCGCTACAGAAAAGTCTGGTTTAGGTAAGTATAATCACACCCTGTAGTGCAGCACATTTTCTCCAAGCGTATTGTGGTTGAGCGCCAGATATGCAAAGCCTTGTTGAGCCAGATAAGCTACTACTTCTGTGGATACTGTGTACAGATTATGACTCCTCCATTCTGCTACATCAACATTTCCGTGACACACTGGAAACAGATAGTGCGAAAATGATCAAATTCAATCCCCGAGTGTACCTCTCAGCATCAAATGTCTGTCTCTGTGCATTCCAGTTCGAGTCTCTAGCGTCCGGTGCAGCGTTCATTGGTGCAAAGGCTGCAACATGAGACAGAGACAGAGAGAGAGAGAGACAGAGAGAGAGAGAGAGAGAGAGAAATATATAACCGCCATGTGTCGCGATCGTGTTAATTAGTATCTTTGAAAACTAAGCTTTATATAATAACATTGCAATTATGAGAAAGATTACAAAGACGTTTCGACAACCGACAAATTATATGCCTTATGAAATCTACACCTAACTGCATCACCTGAACCGTTCAATGAAGATCTACTACTGGCCCGATTTACTTGCACCATGTTGAAGATCTCTTGCACATCTTTCTCCTGTTGTTTGCATTAATAAACCGCTCTCTCCTGGACTTGAAACCTGGATTTCCTGATATTTGCAAGAAATTGCATAGTCTGGGGTTCGAACCCCAGACCTGGGTGTAGAAACCTTTAAACCTTAACCATTAGACTACGGTGCTTGCACAAGTTAATTTCTCTATAAGGTGGTGTTTGTTGGTCGATTGAGTTTAGACTAGTCATAAATTATCTTTTATGGATTTTAGTTATTGTCGCCTTCACTGTTAAATTTCATACTGAAAAATGTTATAAATGAAAAAAAATAACAAGAATTTCTGTAGATTTCAAATAGAAGTATCACTAAATTATTTCAAGTGTTTATAATTATATACATCATATTTTGTATTATATACGCGAACAATTTCATAACGTTTATAATAAATAATTAAACTATTTAAGATAGGTTATAAAACAACAATTTTTATAACTTCGGTATATATATAACTGATTTCATTTATGTTCCACGCATAATCTTCCACCATAGATATAATTAGTGAAGTTTCAAAATTAAACTATTATATTAAAAGAAAAATCACGACTTCTCATTTATGTCCGATATTTTAAAAATTAGACTTATACTATTAAATAACAACTCATTCATTTATTACTAAAACTATGTTTATTAATATGCCACACCTATATTAATCATAATATCATTTTATATATTTTTGTTTAAAATTTATATATATATATATATATATATATATATATAATATTTCAAAAATCTG
>OVBX01006019.1:0-12323 GCA_900406325.1 Erucastrum elatum
AACTAAGCTTTTCTTATTAATCTCTGTGTTTTGATTACTTTTGGGATCCAAATCGTATCAATACCCTAGCACAAAGTAGCAAACTTCCACAGTGAAGACAACCAATCAAAATCAAAGCACTGCTTAATACAAAAAGAACCTTTTGTATTTGCAAACAAAATTCTCTAGAACACAAAAAAAAACTAAACTCAGGAGAACCCCCGTAAACGTATCCCCTATTCTCTAAAGCAAACAAAATTCAACCACAGAAACCAGAGACAAGAAGCAACTGATCTTTTGAAACAATTCCTCGAGACATTGAACGTGAAGATTTTTTTTTGTTGACCTGACACCTGAATACTGGTTGAACAAAAACTTGAATACGAACAGTTTCATGCAAACTACCTCAACAAGCATCTATTGACCTGCAGAACATAACATAACATCAGTCTGTGAAGAAAATAATGAGAAAAAAAACAGAGCAGGAAAAGGCTAACATTCTGGGTGTCTGCAAGTATAAATCCCTTTGCATTGTGACACATTTAACAGAAAGCTATCTTTCCACTTGAAGAAATCAAACAGTGAACATTAGTTTATCTGCGAGATTGCTTCCATGAATTTATCTGTTACTGATACTGTCGAGAACAATCAGTCCTCGGCAAGAAATCCAGGAAAAATGGAAAACATCAACGCAAGTCAACCATCAATAACCAAAGAAGTAAGTCTAAATACAACACACAGAGAAGAGAGAAAATGGGCAACCGATTCTTTGAAATTAGTCATAATGAGCAAAACACCTCCACCATCAACCATACCCTATAGTATTCATGCACTAACATGATCTAATTATAGGACACTTAAAGTAACCATACATATGTTCTCATGTTTTGCTGAAAGTGAATATACTGCAAAAGAAACAAGTGATGTGACTGATAAATAGTATAATAAGCAACTCTTACCAAGTAGAAGAGAAAGGTGTGTATGTATGCGAGGTAACTTGCAAAATTTTCAAACCTTCCTGAGTCGCCTACCTTCCTGTACCAATAATGTTTGTCTCATTAATCAGGAAACCCAACAATAACTTATTTAAGATTTTTTTTAAGAAAAACGATGGAGATATGAAACCCCTGGAAAGTGCAGTCGCCAAAAGGAGAAACGCTGAGAACTATCAATTGAAGAGGCAACCATCAGAGACACCAGAAACATCCGTCTCCTGCATCATCCACTGTGAATAACACCAGTAATCAACATAAACAGAAAAACCAACAGATGCAATTTGGACAAGAAAAAGGTCAAAAGTAATTTAGAGATAAGAAAATGAAAGTTAGTCTTCAGAACCTGTTGCAATCCAGTGAAATTGTTAAGACACGTCGTTGATCCCCCCCAAAAAAAAATTTTAGCACACAGAACAAGTAAAGATAATGGCAGGAGGAAATAAGATAACCAGCTAAAACTGTTCCAGTATTGTAGAATATCTCAAAGAATGACATTCATCGATGGAGCCCCAACAAAGTCAATGACATATAAACTCAAGTAGTGTAATAGAATCAGACAACAGGGAATGAGAATGAGCTACTGATCATTTGAACCGATCAGTGTAGAAAACATAAAGCTTATTTCTTACTTAAAAACCTGATTGAAGTCCCTTGAAAGGCCTGGTATAATGTATACGTCTCAAATAGAATCAAAAGAGAGCTTCAGTCTCGAAATCCATCTAAAAGGACGCAAATAAAAAAAAAGATCAAAGCAATTTTAATTTGATAAAACGAATAAGACAAAAAGAATCATACGAGGTGTTTTCATAAAACAACCTCAACAAGTATTTTTACCTGCAAAACGTCTGTTTGGAAAGAGATAGGGCGACCAGGGAAGATCAGACCTTCTACTCTGAAGGGTTGCAAGTAACAAGCAGAGGTTTTGATCATGACGAAAATATTGAATTTCACATAATTTCGTATAATTTAAGAAAAGTTTCCTGTTGCAGAGCATAGAACTTAACTTTGAGTTAGATGGAAAAGAAGGACATCAGTTTGCACAGATATCTAATTGACCTGCAGAACATATCATACCATTAGTTTGGGAGAATAGAACGGCAAGGAAGAATATATTATCAGAATACAAAACAGAGCACCTGTCTGCATATTCTTAAGGGACATCTTATTGTCTCCATGCAGGAACATGGATATAACTACAGACAAGTAGACAACCATACAGACTTGTGATGTAATTTCTCCTTCAAATATGTGGCACATTTCCTTGGTTCCCTAAAAAGAGACTGGTAACTTGATCAGTGACTCCTTTGGTTCATTACATAACTTTAATATATGATAACCTGTACCAAATTCATGTCCTAAAACAAGAAATAACCAAGTCCTGATACTGGCAAGAAAATAGATGACCATTTAAACCTTAAACCTCTTCAAATGCCTAAACTGAACTTAAATCTCTGTTTATTAACTTAATTAATTTGAATATAATGCATAATGATATTGATGAAGAAAATCTGAACTCACAATAAGAGACGAGAAAAACCGTACTTTGTAGAATAGATTAAAGTTGCAGAGGAGAAAATAATCAGATATCACAAAACCACCTTCCACATGAAACCTATCTTGTCTCCGAGAATGCCACTCCATTGTCTCCACTCCACTAATGGTAACCCGGAAATTTAAGGCTCTGCACCGAAAAAATTAAAATGACAAAGTAAAGTAACATATATGAATTGAAGAAAGAACCACTAACGCTCTCCAACATTGTACAGTAGCAAGAACCACAAGTCGAATGTCAGAAACTGAAATGGTATCTCTGATTGCGCAACAAACCTCAATTATCTTGATATTTCCAAGAAGGTTCTCTCACACTCAACACTTTAAACAATATGGAAACTTACCAAAAGTTACTTTAAGGGAGAGAAAAACAAATGACCTGCCATCTCCTATTTCGTACTTTATAACAGTGAACATGTAAAACCATAAGAAAGCAGTGTGACTATTATCAAACACAAAAGTAAAAGGAAACCTTGAGACTATTGAGACACATATATGTACTCAGCTCAAATGATGACATGCAATTAGAAGTTACTGTCATAAAACACACAGCAATCAGTTGATAAATGATAACCATATAAAAGGAAACCTTGAGACTATTGAGACACAAAAGTAAAAGGAAACCTTGAGACTATTGAGACACAAAACTAAAAGGAAACCTTGAGACTATTGAGACACATATATGTACTCAACTCAAATGATGACATGCAATTAGCAGTTACTGTCATAAAACACACAGCAATCAGTTGATAAATGATAACCAGATAAGATAACGCCAAAAACCATAAAATCCAGTGAGATTTTCAAGAAACCAAGTCCTGAACTGGCAAGAAAATTGATGACCATTAAAAACCTCTTTAAAACTGCATAAACTATACTTAAAGATCTACTGTAAAATATCTCAAAGCTTCCTATGAACGCACAATAAGAGACGACAACAATACTGTACCTTGTAGAAGAGAATGAAGTTGCAGAGGAGAAAAGAATCAGATATCACAAAAGCTTCCACATGATACCTCCCTCGTCTCTCTCTCAGTTCTCCCTCTTAGCCACCCAACGATCAAAAGTAACATCAAGTAACAAAAACTTTAACCGCCAATCAACTGTTAACTATGAATTCGGCCCTCCACTCAGCTAATGGTAACCCAAAACTTAAATCCTCTGCAAGGACAAATGAAAACGACACAAAATAACTTAGCGTGATCATTCCAAGAAGTTTCTCTCACAATTAATACTGATAAACAACAAAATGTCTATAAATAGTTACCGAAACAGAGGGAACAACAAATGACTTGCAACATCTCCTACTAGTTTGGCAAAAACTCAGCAAACTAAACCATTATGGAAAAGCATAATTATGAAGCACATTCCGTATGTTTTAAGATTCCATATTTCTTAACAGTGAACAGCTAAGACCATAAGAAAGCAGAAGTAAAATGCAAAACTGAAACGTTGAGACTATTAGGCAAGCTCAAAATGTGTCTTAAGACATTTCCGTAAGTAGCATCTGCTGATCGTAGCAGAAACATCTCCACCACCGTTTGCTGCAATCGATCATACAATTGATCAAGAAAAGTCAAAACCAATAGAAAAATGCAGAAAAAGCAAGTCAGGAATGTAAGTTATCTCCACCTATACATCAACCGTGAAGAAGAGTAGCCATGATTATGTCTTCTTCATTCATCCCTTTTGGCAACAAGAACCTACCTGCAAAATAGGAGTGAAAGTGAGCCGTTTCTTAATACTCTTAAAAAGGAATTACATCGAACATGTTGAGAACATACTTTTTTTTCTATCAATAAATAGTAAAACTTAATTTCTCAAATAACAGGGGAAACCGACAGTCTCAGATGATCGAGATTACTAATTTTACGAGACCGCTACTCGCAACGCCGGTGGCTAAACTGAGCAATATAATCGTATCCCACGGAACCTCTGTTACACAACGTAGCGTACCAATGAAGTTTACGAAGCAAATCCCTAGAATACAAAATAATTAATTAGTGAACAAATTGAAAACGTACGACGACCGATGGGTTGATTGTCGTCGACATGACGAGTGACAACGATCCCATCTACTCCGCTTGAAAAACCCCAAATTAGACTCGATACTCTCTAATTATTCTCCTTCATCAAATTAACAAACACACGTATCGCGGAACAATACCAGAAAACGACCTACTCGATCGAGTGCGATTACAGATGATCGATCCAAAGCAATCTCTCTCTCTCTCTCTTTCTCTCTCTCAGTCTTCTTCATGCTGACAATCTACACGAGTGAGTGAAACTGGAGAAGATCACGTACGCTTTTATAATAGTGAGAGATCTCAACGGTTCTGTTTTAAGAAAATTCAAGTTGGTCATTACTTTTGTCCACGTGCCATATGCTTTGACTTTTTTACCGTTGGACTCCATATTGAATCCAACAGGTGGCGATCACTATTTACTACAGGAATGTAACATTCCCTGGAAAACAACTACCCAAACTGCTCGTACGTGTAAAACCTTAAATGATTATTAACCGTTGGCATTACCTGGTCTACAATGTTTTTAAATCCGATCCGGAAACCGGACGATTTACCGGGTCACCGGATTAATGGATCAACCGTGGGTGAACTGCGGATGAACCGTAGATTAGTAAATGAATTAATTTTATTATATAATGTTATATTAGCTATAAAAAGAATATAGAAACTAAAATTAAATATTTTCTAACTGTTCTGGAAACATAAAATGTATAAATATAAAAAATATCAAAAAATAGTTTAGACTATTTAATATTTTGTAACAAAATTAATAGTAATGGCATAAAAAATAGCAAGACATAAAATACATAAATATGTGAATGACATCTAAAAAGACGACGACAACAATCGAAAAAGTGAAAACCTAACTTTTAATTGAAAATTTAGAAAATAAACAGAATTCAAAACTATTATTATTGGTATAATCTTTTTCCTAATATATTGTACAAATTTATATAATTTTTTCCTAATATATTGTACAAATTTATAAAAACTATTATTATTGGTATCCATAATATCTTTGTTTAATGATACATACATCCTAGCCGTCAATAGAAAAAAGAGATTTTTTATAGTTTCAAGTGATTAGAGGCTTCTATAGTTCTGTCATCGGCTTGTTTAATTTGTTTTAGGTTTTTCGTGTGTTTGAATTCATTTACTTCTGGTACTTAATTTTTTTTATTGCAATTTATTTTAAACTTGACAAAATTATTGATTGTTCTTCTGTATGCTTCTCCCAATAGATTTGGAAAGACAAAAATTCAGATTCAATTGAACCGTTTAAAAAGGTAATTGACAGATCTATTGTGGCCAGTGGCGATGGATCTTACATGCTTCAAACGTTGATGATTCTTCTTGTGTTGGTGATGGAGTTATTGCTGGTTACTTCAAAAGACAACATTTAATTTTATGGAACAGTAATATCTTTGATTATATTATTATCAATAATACAAAGCATTGTCTTTTCTTGGATTTCTCTCAGCTTAACAAGTTTTCAACAATTCAGAAGGTATATTGAGTTTCCAGGGAACAGTTAAAACATCGAGAACATGGTAAACCCTACGCCGTTATGCTAACATATTCTTCGATCTGGACGATGCTTTGAGTCTATAGAGGTCTTGAAAGGAGTTACGGGCCACACGTTCAACCACTACCGCCTGAATTTCTTCATGCAATTTAAGAAAAAGGAAAATTATATTTACTCTCACATGGATGAAATTGATTTAGAGAGACAGAGAAAATGTGTAAAAATATAGAGTTGAAAGTTTTATTTATCGGCAGTATTGAACTCAGTCGTCTTACGACCTTTTGTATTTCTGGCGGGAATTTTCAAAGAATAAACAATTACGTTAGATAAAATTAAATTTGCCGTTTACTCAGCTACGTTCAATCAATTATGCGTGTGGAAATACATTACGGCTTGAACTACGCCCGATACCTCTACAATATCAAGAGCATATTAATTTTAAAATAACTCAGTCTTAAATAAATAAATTATAGTATAATAACCTCACACTAATTCAAAAACGTAACTCTGCCTTAGTAAACAATAACTCAGCCTAGGTTAACATTAAATCAGCTGTTACGCAT
Organism: Erucastrum elatum; assembly: GCA_900406325.1. Lineage (NCBI taxonomy): Eukaryota > Viridiplantae > Streptophyta > Magnoliopsida > Brassicales > Brassicaceae > Erucastrum > Erucastrum elatum. The sequence goes on from OVBX01006019.1 coordinate 6,641, forward strand.
ATCAGAGTCCAAGAGATGCTTTCCAAAGGACATGAATTATCTAATAATAATTTCGCACTAATTCAAAATAACTCAGCTTTTAAAAAAATGTAACTCAGATCGATGAAACGTCTTATGGAGGATGTATATGGAGCGGATGCTGTTGAAGGTTATAACAAAGGGAAAGTGGAAACGACAGAGCATTATTACAAGGCGCTTCTCCACTTGGCCAAAGAACAAAGGCAATCTGAATCTGAATGGAAGGACGCCTCCAGCAAAGTAAATTCTATTGCTGCGGAAATGAAATTGCTTGATGCCATTATCAAGGCCGAAGGCAAATTTGACCTCGTGGCTGAGCTGGAGACACTTACCCCTCAGCATAGTGAAGCCGAAGCAGAGTTGGGTGCTGTGAAGGTCATCACACCCTGACTGGTTTAAGCTTCATGAAAAATGGATGGTGGATGATTAATCTCATGTTATCAACTTCTCTCTTTTATTTTATGTTTCTTAAGACCGGATTTTTATATACTATGTAACACACATCATGTTTTATTTTCTACCATATTCATACTACTCAGTCGTGACATAAATTAACATAAATCAGTCTTTATGCATCAATAACTCAGCAAGACGGATCGTTTATCCAAACCATTGTCAATCGAGACCATTATTATGCGCGTGATCAATTTCAGTTGCCATGAGTAATTTAATTTTAATTCCCGACTTTCGTAGCCAAAAGTTACAATAATTGCGTACATGATATCTCATAAAATTACATAGGGCCTATTAAGGACAAACGGTTTTTGATTTTTTCCTCGACTCTAACTGGCCATTAATGCCGCCATTGTTTTTGTCGTGTAGTAATACGACTTAAATCATGAAAACATCGAGAAGATATAAAAACATGAAAAAAACAAAAATTAAGTCGTTATTCAAATACATGAAAAACAACATTCCGGCCATAAGTATTAACTATTAAAATCAACAACTCAGTCGTAAGAAAAACATGAAAATCAACAAATCAGCCGTAATACAAGAACATTATAACCATAAACTAAACTGTAATACAAAAACATGAAAATCCCTACAACACTTGCTTACAGCGGATAAGTTTTCGCATTATGACCACTTTGTCTACATCGAGAACATGTGTGCTCTTTCCTAGGACGTTTGTTTGATAGTGCAACTTCTAAAGAAGATTTTATCCAATTTTTCTTAGATCTTCCTGGTGGTTGACGTAAAGTCAGGTGCAAACAGGGTTGGTTAGCCACGATTTCTGAAACAGGTTGTCCTGAATCAATCGGCATGACCGATTCACCTTATACGCTAACCAAATAATTGCTGGTATAGTAAATACTGCACAGGGATATACGAGAAACATTCATGTACTCCGCCGCTGCGATTGCGTGTACTCATGGTAATTTCTCGAGTTCGAAACAGCGACATGTGTTCGCTCTACCAAATTAACGACATGCAAAGACTCGCTGGAAGATCCAAATTTAACTTATGTGTGATGATCATCAATCCTGTGTACTGTCAAAACTCAGTTACACGACTCTATTAAAAATATACAATTAATGTGAAACTACTGATTTATTACATATCATGGGCTGACTTAAAAACTGACTTATGAATTTAAAGGCTGACTAATTTTTTTAAAGGCTTACTTACATGTAGTAGTTTCTCCACACCACACGTAAGCGTGGTTTGCTGCTATCTGGCATCCTCTCTCCGTTCAGCAAACTATAACCCGTAATGATTCTAAAATTCGAACAATGTTAAGACCTTTAGCATTCGACAATGCTCTGTTCATTGATTCCGCTATGTTCGTAGTCATCAAATTCTACCTCTCGCCCGAGAAATAAACACGCGTCCACAGTCGGACATCAGCCCTTTGGAGGTAGCTGAGGAGTTCTGGATTAATCGCTTCAATCTTTTCAAAAATCTGTGTAAAGTCAGACATCCTAAAACATCTTGCCGCTTTCTTCACCAGACGAAATGCATTTTTTCCTTTGTAACATCCCAAGATATTCTTATATAGATGTTACGTGCAAATTCTCCGAGAAGCAAGTAGATACACATTTGTAATTGCTTTCCCAATCAAGTTATAGCTATCCGAGATTATCGCAAGACCCCCGTCGTCAGGAATCAAAAGTCTTAGTTGCGTAAAAAATCAATGTCAGGAATCATCATTTTCAGTGACAACCACTGCGAATGCTATTGGAAAAATCTGAAAGTTACCATCCTGAGCTAGTGCCGTGAGAAGCGTCCCTTTGTATATACCATTAAGAAACGTACCGTCGACAACCACAACTTTGCGCATGAAAGAAAACCCATTTACGCTCTCACCAAACGCAAGAAACACTTACATGAATTTTTCATTCTCATTGATTTGAAGACGCACAACTATACTCATATTTTCCCTTCTTATCATGTATAAGTAAGAAAGCAAGCAATCAAACTCACTCTCAGGTGTTCCCTGATTAATTTTCCTTGCAAATTTCAGTGTTTGTTAGAATTTACAATAATCCATCTGTTCACATGAAATATGATACACATAACTCAGCCACAACATAGAATTAAGTCAGTCACAATGTAAAACTAACTCAACATTATTTTAATATAACTCGGCCGCATTGTGTAAATATATCAGCCGCTACGAAACACATATTACTCAGCTGTTTCGTAAACGTAACTCAGTTACAGCAAAGTAATTACCCTTACACCAAACTACTTAGTGATAGCTATTCCAACACTCATAGGGTGAATGGTCGGACCAACGTCGCCGAGAAAGTTCTTGTACAACTCTCCTAAAATATCTGGTATTGCTTGTCGACATTAATTAAAACGCTCAGTTACAGAACATGTATGATTCGATTCGTAAGGACAAACATAGAACGCCGGGGATTTCCCTTGGGTATAAGCATGAACCCTCCAGATACATCCATTAACCTAACACTTAACAATGAATATTGTTGGGTCTGATATGTGTACATCATAATCAAATCGATGCTTCACTTTAAGAAGTTTCAGTCGTCTCTCCAAATCGGCTTTACTCTCCTATCGTTGCCCTACCGCAAGATTTATCGACGACATCTCCAACTTTAAAACATCCTGAATCTCTTTAGACCCGCTCATCGAGAAGTTCTGATATCTCTTCGTGGGAGGTAGGGTTGGTTACTCTTTGTCTTCTGCAGGAGACTCACCGTATGAGCTGAAGTTATCATCTTTAGATGACGCACCGTCCAAGTCGTCAAACATCAAATCGGCTATCAAATTCATCTTCTTCTTTGTTTTATTTGCTTGTTTCATCTTCTCCGCCTATGTTTTGATTTTCTCTTTCCACAACCATTATCCTCTTCTTCCTTCTCCAAACTGCAACCATCGTAACTCCCACTGTAATTATCGTCTCTAGACTCAACTTCTGACGCTTCTATTTTCGAGATAAAACTGAAACTTGTTTTAGTCTTCTCTCTTGCTCTGTCATCCTTGTTCTCCGTAATCTCTACACAAAGACGTAGTTGTTCGATTTTCTTTAGGGTTACAAAACCTTGCAACTAGCGAGTATTAGACACGTACACTGGTGGAGTGTCGTGCGCCATTGTTTTCAATGATTTATTCGAGAACATGTAGCTTAACTGAATATGATCCCTCATTTCATTCATTCCGTAATTATCGAGAATAGACTTTGTGAAATCTATATGTGAAGAGTTCTCATTTAAATGAAGCACTCTACACCCTCTACTATCGGCATTTATTACATATTTGTTTTTCTTAATCCAGTTACCGAAAACAGTAATAACCGGATCCATAACCAACTGAAAGAGATGAAGAAGATAAATAACGGAGACGGAGAATAATATGAACAAGCTGATTAAAACCTAGTTTTGAAGTTCTTTCGTTACTGATGAAATGGCAAATCCGAATTGATTACAAGGCAGATGACATGGAAAATCAATTTTTCAGCCGCGAAAAGAATATATAACTCAGACAAGCTAAATCTGCTCTCATGTACTAAGTAAGTCTGCCGAAACATGGATACTAGTTCAGTAATTAATATTTTTTGATAACCCACTTGTAAATAGGATGAAATAAAATAAGCCAGTCGTAACGTCCAACAACTCAGCCGTAAAACAATGATATTCTAGTAATTAATCTTTCACTAATAAGTCAGCCGTAAAATCGCTGACGTTCTGTAAAACCATCCAGAAATCAATTCATCGATGGATAATTCAGCCGTAACATATGTATGTAAGTCAGTCGTTGTCCAATAACTTAGCCAGATTCATGTAACTCAATTTTTATGCGTGGTTGACTTATCGTCTTAAATAAGTTTTTTTACTAAGTCAGCCATTTTTTATAATTCAGCCGGAACTTATACATATACCAGCCGTAACAAAAGACATATTCATTACGGCTGACTTAATGAAAACATGGAACCGAATTCTTACGTCTCGCCGGATTTTTGTTTACGTGGTATTAAAAAGTAACGGCATTTCAAAAATGACAGTAATAAAAAAAAATTGTATGGTTCTAGTCATAAGTCCTAAAATATATAATATTTGAATAAACTTCCCAATTTTTTATATGAATATTCTTTAGTCATGCATACTCAATATTAATGTGTGTCAATTTACATTGGATCCTTACTGATGCATATTTTTCTTTTTTTTTTTCCTAGTTCTCATTGTTTAGAACTCTTTGTCTATAAAACTTAATTTCTTTTATATGTTTACTTTCAACAATCCAGTGTTAAACTTTGATGTATAAAATAGAGTTCACCACAATACTAATAATTGACACATACTGTATATTTTATATGAACCTTACAATCAATTTTGTTTTTCAGTAATTGTAAACATTATCGCTTTAATTATAATTTTTGAAAGTATAAATATTTTTCATCATATCTAACTTCAAACTTGTACATCATGCAAGTTTGGAAAATCCAAAACTGACGAAAAATAATGAGTATAGTAGAGATGACACTGGAGATCATTTATTTAATAGAAAAATACAACCTTATGGTTAAGAATTACATTTAGTTAACATTCATATTACTATACATAGTAAATAAATCTACATATCGGATACAAATAATATAATATTTTATTTCAATGAAACTAAAAATATTTAGACATTTATTTTAAAAAAGGTAATATAGAATTTGAGTTGTGTATTATATTCATAACATTTAACGAGAACTCTTACAAGGAGCATTGCAGTCGCAAAAACCCTTATCAGCCGAACAAAAACCACTACCAGTAGGTGGATACTTCTTGTTACACTCATTTCGACATCTTAACACAGAGCAAGGTGTTGCTGGGCTAATTGCGAGTCTATAATGACACAATTTTCCTTTCTGAGCATCTGTCATACCTGTTAGATACAAAATCACAAATATTGTAAGGGAGAAAAATGATATTCATATTTATTTATTTATGAATTATAATACTCATTTATCAACAAAACGTTCTTAATAAACTTTTGTTTTATGCATTATAAATAAAAATACACATATATTTTATTTCTAAAAAAAGACAAAAAATACAATTTAATCAAAATACTAATTCTTTTTAGTTTTTGAAAAAATATTTTGAAGAATTGTGTGCAAATTAATAAAAAAGAATTAAAGTTTGCAGTTTTAAGCACAGCTGTTGTATATATTGGAAAATCATAACATATTAACTATTACATATATTTT
>OVBX01006021.1:0-12323 GCA_900406325.1 Erucastrum elatum
GGTGGTGTTGACTCTTCTGACTTATTAAGAGTTTCATTCATCTTCTTATTCTCGTTTGTTTACTGATCACTCATGCTAGTTCTTTAGACTTGCATGCTGTAAGATCATTGAAATTGTCCAAAGTGCATTACCACTTACCTAATTTCAGAGACATGATAACCATTTGCCTATATATGATTTGTGTTATGTATATACTAGGAAACAAACCTCCACATCCGTGCGAGCATATAAGTTCTTTAATAAACATTTAAGTTTTAACAATATTAATAAAATGTATGTTCCTGATAATTATATTTATTTTTAAATTTTATTTCATATATTTCACACTTTTTAGTTTTTTGTTTCACGAAAAATTGTTACATAAATTACAGATGTACATATTATCTTTTTTCTTAAAACCATTTTATGTACATATTATCTTATGTAAATATAATACCTAATAGACTAAATAATTTAAGGTGAAAAAAAATGTATAGAATCATTTTTTTGACATTAGTGTTTATTGGTTTTGGAAACTGTTTTGTTTATTTATCGTAACCCTTCACTTTTTAAATTTCTTCCTTTCTAGTTTCTAATAATGAGGATGTATGTAACTTTCTGTCAATACGAAATAACTAAAGTTATTTCAGGATTGTTGTTGGTTGTTCATTTTAATATAAACTTATTTGCCCAACATTTCAAATGTTTAAAAGAAGATTTACAGCTTCATCCAATAGAAACATTTCTTTTCTTAGTAAAATGCCAAATCCTTTCTTCTACTTCTCACTTCCCATTTTCGAATCAAATGGACTATTAATTCAATTCTAGTTATATATCTAACTTGATTTAAAGAAATGTCTTTTGTTTCTTCCCCTCTTCTCCTTCTTCACATTGTTTTTTTTTTTCTTTATGATCTTCTTCTCCTTGTTATTTCTCTCGACTTTATTGTGTACTAATGCATGAAATGATCGCTATGATGTCACAACGCCACATTGGAGTGGCCTTGTCGTCGGAGACCAATCGCTCTTGTGGGTGGTCATTTCCGAACATGAGAGATGTATTATGTGAAGTACAGACGCCCAAAGCCGGAACCACCGTCATCACCCATGAAGTTGTCGTGAGTTTAAGTATATTTTTCTATGTTCCTTGTTTGTCAAGCGATCGGTTGTCTTAAGTGTAGTTGTAATCATATTCTAATAATTTTCTTAGATTCTATTTCATTCCAGCCCAGTGTCTCTATCTGATGGGATCCTTATTTTTTTTGGAGATCAAGTCATCTCATTTCTAGAAACGGAAAAGAAAAAAGCATGCGACCAAATAGACTCTTGTTTCTTAGTTAAGACATGGTTTAAGAAGGCTCACAACTCTTCACTTGGAAATTTTGGTAAATGAAACAAATTTCGAAGTTGTAAATGATACTCAATGTTTCTCTCTTAATATGGATGAAAATTCACTTGCAACTTTTGGTAAATGAAACAATTTTGAAGTTGTAAATGATACCAAATGTCTCTCTCTCTTAATACGGATGGCAATACAGTTTAGAAAGGTGCCTTTTAGATGTGCAGCTAATTAAAGTGACAGGTGGTTCTGAGTCACAATTTTGTAGAGATATAATCTCAAAAATCTGGATTTGATGCGTTAATAGAAGATACATTTTTGCTGAAATTGAGGATATCAAACACAGTAAAGACAAGTAAACACAGTGAGAACGTCTATATTAGTGTGCCCTGTTCCAACATCATTGGTGGCAATTGGTCTAGAGTATCTTCATGACAGGGTAAGCTAAATTGCTAAAGCCATGCACCATCTTCACGTAACACAACTTTACAAAGCAACGTTCTATTCATTTTTTTTCTTTCTAGGCTGTTCCTTCAGTAATCCACAGAGATATCAAATCTTCCAACATTTTGTTGGATCAGTCAATGAGAGCTCGGGTAAATATCTTCTTTTTCCCACTTATACCTTCCTTATTACCTCAAGTTTTCTCATTATGGTTGTCTTTTTACTAACTTCAGGTTGCTGACTTTGGCCTGTCTAGAGAAGAAATGGTAAACAAACAAGCTGCTAACATCAGAGGAACGTTTGGTTATCTCGATCCAGAGTACATCTCCACAAGAACATTCACCAAGAAAAGCGATGTTTATGGTTTTGGAGTTTTGCTTTTTGAGCTTATAGCTGCAAGAAACCCTCAACAAGGTCTAATGGAATATGTTGAACTGGTAACAAAAACAAACAACATGATTGACAAACTTCACATTTTTTTCTTTGAAGAATTGCATTTTTTAAGACAACTTTTTTTGTTAGGCGGCTATGAACGCAGAGGAGAACGTTGGGTGGGAAGAGCTTGTGGATTCGGGATTAGATGGGAGATTTGATGTGCAAGAAGTAAATGAAGTTGCTTCTTTTGCATATAAATGCATCTCTCATGCACCAAGGAAACGTCCCAACATGAGGGATGCTGTGCAGGTTTTGACACGAGTAATTAAGGTGAGACATTCAAGAAAACGTCAGAAGAAGTATCCCTTGCTTCCTCCTACGATGGAATCCAGTGTTGAGCAGACCGGAGATAGACCAATCTGGTCGGAAAATCATAGGAGAGACAATTCCATGGACAGTACACTTGAAGACTAGTGATGCATTGTTCTTTAAACAATAAAAATAAATTTATTATAACTGTAATATATCACCTTTGTAATTGGATTTTATATATTTTTGGTAAGGCTGTAGGATAATTTGTAGATTTTGTTAGAAGGAATAGACTGATGTTGATGGTAAATGAAAACGATGATATGGAAAAAGTAGTTTTTGAGGGGAATTTTTGTGAAACGAGTTTAATGTTTAGATCATGAAAAAAAATGTAAGAGCATGTCCAATGGAGAATTGTAGAAAAGATTTAACAAAAAAAAGGGAACAAAAAAAATTAAGGAAATGGAAAATTCTTATATTCAAACACTTAAGAACCTTTACTAGCATCTTTGTTCCACATGTCTTTGTCTAAATAATCTACTTAAATTAAATCAAAACTTAATTATTTAACTTAAATAATATTATTTTGTTTTAAAGAACTTATGTTTTACAAACTGACCACCGTTAAACTTCTTTTTCAACCAGGATTTTCTGTTTACCGGCGGCTTCGGCCGTCGGATTCTCTTTTTATTTTCTTTATAGATAGTAATAGTTTAGCAATCTAACCAATTCATGTCGAATTGGACGTCTAGTGATTTGATTTGGGGGAAACCAAATCGTTTTTTGTTGCCGTCTCACTATTTGTGGTCATCCTGCCTTTTTCATCAGCGAATATCAACTCTGACGTTGGTCGGAGATATATCATCCCTAATTCCTACAATTCTGAAGAATTGGAGGAGAAGATTGATGGGCTTTCAGCAAGTAAACACTTTCTCCCTATGGGAGTGGTATTCTCCGGTGTTGGAATTTCTGGTAAGGAGTTACAATATCGATGGCCTTCTCTTGCCCATGTTGCAAGGTTTTATAATCTCTCGAGGATCTCGATCCGAGCACATACATCATCAACATCTAAAGCCGCCATGGCCAGGGGATTTCAAGAGTTTGATGCACTTTCCACACTCGGGTTTGAAGGTACGGCATGTATTCATTGGTGTATATTGGTGTTTCATGTCTGGGAATGTACGATGCCAAATATTCCCTTTGTTTACGTGGTCTGCTCTCCTTCAATACCATGTGAGTTTGATTGGTACTGTGAAAGAAAATAGTGGATGGAGGAAAGTAGAATTGAAGAGTTATCTGGTGTTTCTACAACAAAGCAACTTGATGATATGGTTTTATTGGTTTCAAAACGAAAGAATTTCAATGTCATATACAGTTTCAACAAAACATGTTATCTCCTGCAGCAGGAGTGTTTGGTATGGATCGCGATGTAACAGATGGATCACATCCAATGATCTTTTTAGATAAAAAAAAGTGTTTACTAAAAAGAATTGAGAGCCACAAAAAAGATCTTACAAGATCAAATCAAAGTGGAAAACAGCTAGCGAATCAGCCTATCCTACGAATGTGTTAGGAAGCATTGTGTTATTACTATCTCTGTTAAATATTTTTTTTAACAATGTGTTTGTTAAAATTTATGTTTCATGTAATCTGTTACATTGACTTGATATCAATAAAGTTAGATGTTAAAAAAAAATGTTGCTCTAAGGAACACAACTATTTGAAATGTTTGGTTAGTGTCCTTTGGTTGGAAAGAAAGAAGCTTGGGAAAGACCGAATTATATATTTGGGGGTATTACACCAAAGAAGACAATATTTAAGCCCAAAACTAGCCTAGCCTAGCCTAGCCCTGCCCATTATAGCCATCAGTCAAGTTAAAATCACGGTACGAAAACGATGTCGTTTTGCAACAAAGCGATAATCGTTATCCTCGTCTTATCGTCTTTAGTCGAACACATATGAACTGTTAGCACCACTTCGCAGCAGCGGGAGAGAGTTGCAAGAGTCTAAAAGAATGGCGACAATGACTTCTCTTCAGAGCTCGTTTACATCTCTTTCGATATCCACCAACTCCTCCTTCCTCGGCCAGCGTCTCCTTTCTCCGATTTCACTCTCCGCCTCTTCTCCGGTAAGTCCAATTTTTCGAATTCTAGTTCTAATCAAAGACATTGCCACGTTTAGCTGTAACGGTTTTGATATAATTCGTTCGACCTGTGGATTAGGTTCAATTTTTTTTAGCTTTAGGTAATATTGGGAAATTTTGATGCCCATTGGAAAAATTGAAACTTTGTTTTGTGTTTCTTCTACGCAGTGAGTTAAGTGTATTGTCTCTGTCTTTTTGTGTTAGTACTGAACTGACTAGCTAGGGATCTCTCAATTGTCCTCTTTTTGATTCATTGATTGAGTGTTGGTGACCTTTTTTGGAATCTAGTAACCTTGTGGTTATGGCTTTTTGGTTGTCACATTTGGTTGATTGTCGCTAATCGTTTTCAGATTGTTTGTGCTTTGATGTTGAGTGCAAAGTGTCTGCAGTTGTATGGTTCCTTTAACTCTGCTTTTCTTTTGTACTCATTGCAGGTCAAGCCCGCCCAGAACCCATGTCTTGTTTTTGCAAAGGTGTGTAAGCAAACATCCATTACCCTCCTACTCTTTTGTTTTCCCGTTCTGCTTTTGTCTGTTAATACAGTAGCTTTGTACCAAATTGACCATGTCTCATCTCAAACCATTTATGAGACAAAAAAGTTTTGATTTTTATGCATGAGAACCAAAAAGAAAGTGTTGGGTTCCAATCCTTTATTCCTAAGGGGCATCACCAGGATTACTCTTCTTATGTTTTTGTTTTGTTTTGTGTCTTTTTTTTTCCTTTCAGCTTAAGCGTTGGGAACGGAAGAAGTGCAAACCAAACAGTCTTCCGATTCTGCACAAAATGCATGTCAAGTTTGGAGATACTGTCAAAGTTATATCTGGACGAGACAAGGGTAAGATTGGAGAAGTCACTAAGATTTTTACCCACAACAGTACTATTGTCATCAAAGATGTCAACCTCAAGACCAAACACATGAAGAGCCGTGAAGAGGGAGAGCCTGGCCAAATTGTTAAGGTCAGTCCACTCGCATATGAGACATGACTCTCTCTCACTTTGTCTTTGGCAAAATTGATTGAAGATTGTGCGAAATGTATTATGTTTTCCAGATTGAAGCACCGATCCACAGCTCAAATGTGATGCTTTATTCGAAAGAAAAGGAGGTGGTAAGCCGGGTGGGTCACAAGGTCCTTGAAGATGGACAGAAAGTAAGATATCTGATCAAAACTGGGGAACTTATCGACACCATTGAGAAGTGGAAGCAACTTAAGGAGGCAAAGGATAAAGAAACCACCCAAGTTGCAGTTGCCTCCGCATCTTAGCAACTTCAGTATGTGTGATGAATGTATTAAATCCATTATCTACTGCATACACACTTTTTTGCTTAAGTAATTGTTAATGATCCTTAAATATGTGCTTTATTCAGAAAAATACAATCTTTACAGAGTTTTCTTTCCAAAATACAGAAGTAAGGATCTGCTGATACAGCAATCCAAAACGTTGGCACTGGCTCTGCTGATAGAGTAATCCAAAACAACCTTTAAAGTTTAAACTATGCTTTAAGAAAAAGTATATTAACAGATAAAATGCTCAACTCCATGCTTGTATAGTATTATCCCCTTTGAACCAGAACTTTATTAAGTAATGCTACTTTTTTTTTGTCTCTGGGGAAATCCCACCCAAGAACCCTGAAGGTGGAGTCGAACCTGATACCTTGGATGTCATTTAGCCACTAGACTTAGACTGACCCGGCAGTGTGCTACTTCTTAAAATACCTTATATCAAGTGAAGTTAGACATTACTTATCTATATGAGATTTTCTTTGTCTAATAATAACATAATATTTAGACATAATATGCGTTGTTAGACATTACTTCTTTGTCTAACAACGCATTTTCTTTGTCTAACAACGCATTTTCTTTGTTACTTGAGATTACTTGAGATTTTTTTTGTCTGACAACGCATTTATAAGAAATTCTCCGTTATAACGTGTTTCATCATCCTTTTCCTGTGGCTGGACTGCTGTTTGGTAAGTGGCTGTGATTACCAAAGCTGTTATTGCTAGAAGAGAGTTTCGTGTTCCATCCGACATACGGTTCTTATAACGTGCCATTGCCGTGGAGCAATATTCTAAGAAAGTTACTGATGATCTTAAGAAGAGATATGCTGTCTTAACTTTTTTAAGAGAATATCCACTCTTACTGCCCGAATTTCTTATCTTTTTTTTCTGTCTTCATGTTCATGTGAGATCCATTGGTTCGTAAGAGATCAAGGGCTGTCAGACCACCTTTGTTTTGGATGTTCCGGTTCAACGACATGCATTTCAATAGTTGTTTAACTGCCTGTGGAAGCGTAACAATAACCATTTATTAGGAAAATTAAGCATCAATTCAAAGAAGATAAAATATGGATACGTTAAGTTTTTTATACTTTCAACCCAAAACTAATTGGTAACTAGTGTATGGGCTATCAGCTAATGGGATGATCGGGCCATTGTCCGGGCCGGATTAATTAATTGATCAGGGTACTGGGCCTGCTCTAATACCATGATAAATTTCTTGGACTTCCATTTAAAACCAATTGACAGTTAGTGGAATCACCCAAATCCCTTATATATTACTAATGTTCCATTCATATTTCCGATGTAAGATCTTCTCTTCAATATATAGTGTGGGGGTTTATATTTTTACAGACTAAGGCTCATGATCCATTATTTTCTACTAATCTTCATACGATCCCCTCCAGATCATTAATCTCGCATACCATCGTTCTCGGTCTAGGCACAAGCCAATTTTCAGCCGGATTAGAAGAATGTGATTAACTAAGTCTTTCATTTGATTTAGAACTCTGATATCATGATAAATTTTATGGATTCTTAACTTGAAATCTATTAGTAATTAATAGGCAAGTCTGGGTTCTTCATATATTATTTTGTCACATTGAAACTTATGATGTGAGAGTTTATATGCCTACACATCTATTATAATAAAGGAGACTTGTCTTGGCTTCTCCTGCGTCCACGTCAGCAAGGAGGGAGGGGCATTTTTCGCCACGTCAGCATCACCAATCCTTCTTACGCCTTCGGGAGCTCTTCAATTTATTCCTGTCCGACATTTACGATTTGATGTGGGCTTCTATTAGAAAACATTAATTTGGCCCATACATTGAGCCCTGTAACAGATCCGTTAGGTTAAGCTTTAGTCGCTCTTCTTCCTCTTCCAGCTTCGTAAAAGGCGATTCAATTTCAGCAGATCACTGAGCACCGTCTACTTCTTTGTAATGTTACACCATCCATAAATCTCTTAGTGTTACTACGAGCTTTCGGTGATTACTCCACTTCGCCTGCTTAAAGCATTGAAGGTACCGCTTTGTCTTCCAACGAAACCGTCTGAGAGCTCTGCTATAAATATTGGACCTTTCAGCCATGTCTATCTCAGCTCAAACGGTAGCAACAAGCATACTTTCTCTTGAAAATCAAATCCTATGGCGTCTTCCTACACTGTCCTTGCTAATCTGAGGGCCGGCCGATGCTCTACCACTGCCAAGGTCCGCCTGCTGAGGTTTTGGGAGGCCATGAATATCAGCAAAGGCGGGGAGCTTCTCAGTATTGACATGTTGATCATCGATGAGAATGTAAGTCTCATTGTTTTTTAAATAGCCCTTTTTGAAGTATAGATTTTTCAATATCCGATTTGAAAATCTATGGTCTGTTTTTCTTAAAATTTCATTTGCCGATCTGGAAATCTATGCTTTGCGTTTAAATGTTACCCAATTTAATTTCTGCCCTGATAATTTATGGGTTCTTTACTGTAAACAAAAACGAAATACTATGGTGCAAGGTTCTGTTCCTGCTGCTCGCCAGCTTCAGTTCAGAAACTGTCTGATATAAGGCTCTATATACACTCTATCTGGCTTCGGTGTGGCTCGCAGCAATCCTATATACACTCCATACATTTCAATGAAGGCACTGCTTTTGACAAGCTGACTACCACTGTTAGGAGAATACCTACTGAGGAGTTCCGTTTCCGACCATACAACCAACTTCTTGTGCTAGCAAACCTACAGAGAAATATCTGACCGCCAATTTTGTTATGGTGCTAACAGACAGATGCATCGGTTCCCGAACAAGCGCTCCTTCAAATATCGCACCAGGATCAGATGGCAGGGCTGCAGTCACATGCCACGTTGCAGAGCAATCCAACACAGCTGATAGTTCACTCCGGTCGTGAAGCATACGCAACTGAAGAAGTTGCTCCGTAAGAGAATGCACCCAAGAAGGAACGTGTGGAATGAGTCTCATTCTATAGCCAAGTCAACCACGAGTAGTCGTAACTAGATGCTGTTTTCCATCTTTTTCTTTTCCCGTATTCTGAGTTTCCTTTTCGTCTTCCTACTTTTAGTTTGCCAAAAAAACTTGAGCCGTGGACGTTTTCTTCAAAAGTATAAACATTAAGACCTTGTATCTATCAATGGCATGGTCATGACTAACCTTTGCAGACTTATAGGACGTCATGTGTCTTTAAAATTCTATCAAAATTAGAATTATCTTTAAATCTACTGCAATATATGTTCTGCAAAATACTCCATTCATTTTTCCGATGAACCATGGAAACTATTATTGTTAGTGGTCCTAATAGAAGTCACAAAAAATACAAGACTTGACGTACGACAAAAATAGTTTTTTAAAAATAAATTCTCCACCTGAACGCAACGTTCTTCATCCCAATACAGAGTACAACATTCTCAAGAGCTATAACAAACATCCCAAACATCTTCACGTACTATGAACTGCAGATTAATTTAAACTCACAACAGAAGAAAACACCACTCAGTTATGATCAGAAACAAGAAAACCGAGGATGCTAACTTCTAACTTTATAAGCGACACCATCCTATATGTACTAAGGGCATGATTATCGCGGGTATCTAAAGCCCATATCTTGTTATTTTGGGTCGAAATATAAATGTAAAATAGGTTAATATATTGAAAACGGGCTGAATCCCCTTTATATTATTTGAGGAGACCATTTTGAAACAAACCTTAGTGTCATGTGTGATTTACAACTATGCCATTGCTTAGGTGTCATCTCCACACTTTACTTTAGAGTATTTTTTTCAAAAGCCCATCCTTACCTAAAATATTTACCTTTCATGCCACTCTAATGTTCATATATTATGCCTCATATTACACCAAACTTAAATCATTCTTTGACTGAAATTTTCATTTTTTCTGACATTTATGATGATACATATATGAAAACAATGGTATCGATTTTATATAATACTTATCAGTCAGTAACTTATATACAATATATAATATTGAAACGAAATGTTGGAAAATCATTATTACCATGATAACAATACTACAATATTGTTATGGTTCGTATTGGTTAAAACAACGTGACTCAATTTATATAAATTAAGACGATTTATTTTATGTTTCGTTATGATTAAAAAAATTATACTCATTTTATAAAAAAATTAAGACGATCTAATTTAGGTTTGTATAGCTATTACATGTGTAATGTATCAAGTCCTTCAAATTAGTGATTATAGTATATGTTTACTGGACGTTTGATATCTACGGGTTTAGAATTAAGAAAATTTGTTTCATTATAACAAATCATATCGTTTTCATTATAATATAATATTAGAAAATTTTGTTACTAGGTGGTTGTTTAACATATATATATATATATATATATATATATATATATATATATATATATATATATATATATATATATATATATATATATATATATATATATATATATATATATATATATATATATATATATATATATATATATATATATATATATATATATATATATATATATATATATATATATATATATATATATATATATATATATATATATATATATATATATATATATATATATATATATATATATAATCTTATTTATACATTGTTCTTTTTGTTAGTTGAGTTTTTCGTCAGTATAATTATAAAAGCAAGGAAATATAATACACATGCATATATAATCTTATTATATATGAAAAATAAATATGAGATTGTGTGACGTCTTTTAATATCAAATCCAATAATGTTTTGTTTCTATATTTACTTAATTTTTTCTGCTAATTTTACGTTTAATCATAATTAATGTTATTCCAATAATTAGGGAATCAACCTTATAGTTTAAATGAATAGAAGATTTGGCGATGTCTTTTAAATTGAATCCAATTATATTTTGTTTCTATATTTACTTGATTTTTTCTGCTAATTTTACGTTTAATCATAATTAATGCTATTCCAAAATTAGGGAATCAACTTGATAATATTATATTAACATATATCATTTTTCTAAACATATAAATATAATCTTATAATATATGAGAAAAATTATAAAAGCAAGTAAATATAATAAACATATATATATATATATATATATATGCGTTTTATAAATTAAGTAAAAACATGGAATAAACCTTATAGTTTAACTAAATAAGAGATTTGGTGATGTCTTTTAATATCAAATCCAATAATATTTTGTTTCTATATTTCCTTGATTTTTTTTCCTAATGCTATTTCAAAAATTAGGGAATCAACCTTATAATTTAAATAAATAGGAGATTTTGTGATGTCTTTTAATATCAAATTCAATTATGTTTTGTTTCTATACTTACTTGATTTCTTTTCGAATTTTATGTTTAGTCATAACTAATGTTATTCCAAAAGTTAAGAAATTAAGGTACTATAACTCATAACGCATTCTGATTTTAAGTCAATATAGAAAAGTTACTACTAATTTATTGAAATTCTTAAGCCCAATTAAAATTTATACACTAGATTGTAGGAATTTTCTACCATAATTCTCGCTATGTAATATATTTGATTGATTCAGTTATCATTGCCTAAACCATATTAGCTATTACTATATATCATAATAAACTTTCATCTATTTTATCACGGCCTACAAACTTCAAAAAACACAAAGACAATGAGCGATGTTTTGAAAAAGAAGTATATCATTTCGTTTAGTGATCAGTTTGGTAAATAATTGTGTTTAATTTGGTAAGCTGATACATTTTTTTTATTTTTCTTTACAGAATTGCAAACGAAGAATCCTGAAAATATTTTTTTATTTCTCTTTAAAGGATTGCAAACAAAGAATTCTGAAAACATTTTTTTATTTG
Organism: Erucastrum elatum; assembly: GCA_900406325.1. Classification (NCBI taxonomy): domain Eukaryota; kingdom Viridiplantae; phylum Streptophyta; class Magnoliopsida; order Brassicales; family Brassicaceae; genus Erucastrum; species Erucastrum elatum. Next base: position 11,696 of record OVBX01006021.1, read on the forward strand.
TTTCTTTGTAATTTGTTCCTTTCATATTTTATTATTCCATTACCTATGTTTCATTTGATCCTATATTCATAATTTATATTATGAATCAGTAATTTAATTGCAAATGTTTTGTTTTATCTTAAATTCATAACTAATTTGATTAAAATATTTTTTTACTCTTATAGACTTATTTCCACAAGAATATTCAGATATTATATCTAATCAGTTACACAAGTTTTAAGAAAATTCAATGTTTACCTTATATAAACATGCATAATTTCGATCAATCTTTATTATATAATATGTAATATTTGTTATTGTAATTTTTAGCTTTCTAATATCTCTAGATTAAAAGTTTGAATTCCTATTAGTCCATTCATTCCGCGCATGGTGCGGATACCACCTAGTAACTTCTTAATTAAGAAGTTTCTTTGTCCGTTTCTAAAGGACATATGTCATTGTTTCTTTCTCTCCTTCTTGTTTTCGCCCTTCTCTCCTTCTCTTCGTCTTCTCCGTTCTCTTACAAAATCTCAGCCAAAATCAGCTTCGACAGAAAAAATTTCTTCTTCTTCATCGCCTGTGTGACCATGTTTGCGTAGCCGGCGAAGCAAAATCAAAACTTTTTGATCAAAATCAAAATCGCCCCCTT